>APFE030335823.1:0-14398 GCA_000404065.3 Pinus taeda | reverse complement strand
CCCACCTCAAGGTACGCCTTTCGATAGAAATGACTCTACGAGCAAATGTTTTTATTCTGGTAAAACCGGCCATATAGCCAAATATTGCATGAAGAAGAAGTTTGATGAAGGTCGGAAGAGACATAAACAACATGTAGGTCATTTTGCTGGTGAGGAGCAGAGTCAAAACCTCAAACTGTTCATATCTGACTTTGCACTCTCGGATAAGGATGATGAAGTAGAAACCTGGTTTGTGGACTTAGGTGCATCCATCCACATGATGGGGAACAGACAATGGTTTCAAGACTTCAAAGAGACAAGTAGTGGAGCAAACATCTATCTTGGTGATGATAGAGGGTACCAAATCAAAGGTTATGGTAATATTCCTGTTGTTTTGCCTGATGGAAATATTAGACATATCCATAATGTAATGTATGTACCCAGGATAAAAAAGAATCTGATCTCTGTTTCTACTATAACTTATCAAAATCTCAAGGTAGAGTTTTATAAATCAAATTGTGTCATTAAAGACCTGTTGGATTGTATGAATCCTATTGCATAAGGTATTCATGTGGGAGGATTGTGCAAGCTAAATGTCAAATGTGCACCACATCAAGTATTGACATCATCTGCCATGACTATAGTGGACGTATGGCATCATAGGTTCGGCCACATTAATTGCAATGATCTGCTGCTATTACAAAAAAGAGGTATGGTCGAAGGTCTTCCTATTTTAAAACCTGTTCATATTGATTGTGATGCATGTGCACTGGGAAAGTTGCACAGAGATGAATTTCTTATGAATGCTGATAGAAGGAGGAGAGATATAGTAGAGTTGGTATAGACAGATTTATGCGAGCCTATGTAGATAAGGTCGTTATCCGGTGCATACTCTTTTTTATTGTTTATTGGTGATTATACTAGATTTACTTGGATGTATTTCCTCAGGAAGAAGAGCCACACATTTGAATACTTCAAGGAGTTTAGAAGTATGGATGAAAAGCAGACAAGTAAAAGCATCAGGATTATTCGCTCGGATCAAGGGGGAGAGTACAAAAAATCTTGTGTCCTCAAATAATGCAAAGATAATGGGATACAAGAATAGTTTACAGTACCCCACACTCCTCAACAGAACGAGATTGCAGAGAGGTAGAACAGAACCCTTGTGGAGTGTTCTTACAGTATGTTAAAAGGTGAGAATATTTCTAATGAGTTTTGGGTTGAAGCAATTAATACTACAGTATATCTAAAGAATAGGAGTCCAACAAGAAGTGTAGATTTCAAAACTCCTTTTGAAGCTTTACGTGGTTATAAGCCTGCAGTTAAGCATTTGAGAGTTTTTGGCAGTAAAGCCTTTGCTCATGTCCCAAAGGAAGATAGAAAGAAACTAAATTCAAAGGCCATCAAATGTATTTTTGTTGGGTATTGTACATAATTTAAAGCTTACAAACTATTTAATCCCTCTACTCATAAAGTTTTTGTGAGCAGAGATGTAGTGTTTCATGAGCAGGTTAATGATGAAAGCCATGAGAGTGCTAATGAAGAATGGCATGTGCCCTTGTTGGTGGAAGAAGGAAGTGATGAATCAGGTGACAACAATGAGCAGTAGCAGCAGCAGGTAGGGAAAGAAAATGATGTAGCTATCAAGCCAAGTCCACAAAAGGATGACCAGACAAGGTTTGAAGCTACCCCACCACTTAGGAGATCAGGTAGGAAGGTTTAGTTGCCAGTAAGATATAGGGAAATTTTTTTATAACTAGTATGATGAACGTTGTTAAACCCTCTAGTTATAAAGAATCCAGTCAGTATAGTGAATGGAGGGTTGCTATGGAAGAGGAATATTAATCAATCCTCAAAAACAAAACTTGGGATTTAGTTAAACTACCTAAAGGCAAACAACCCATAGGATGCAAATGGATGTATAAGCTTAAATTTAAAGCAGATGGGAGCATAGATAAATATAAATCTAGAATGGTTGCAAAGGGGTATTTGCAACAAGAAGGCATAGATTATGATGAAACATTTTCCCTTGTAGCTAAACTAAACACAATCAGAATGATAATTACTTTAAGCTACCAAACACCATTGGATGATTCACCAGCTAGATGTTAAATCTTCATTTTTAAATGGGGACTTAAAAGAAGAAGTCTACTTAGTGCAACCTGAGGGGTTTGTCAAACAAGGTGAAGAACATTTAGTTTACAGGTTAAAGTAAGCATTGTATGGACTAAAACAAGCACCTAGGTCATGGTATGACAAAATTGATTCATTTTTCCTGCAGCATGGTTGTAAAAGAAGAAAAAATGACCCTAATCTTTATACCATGTTGGATAAAGAGGAAAAGATTGTTTTGATCTTTTTATATGTAGATGATCTAATCATTACAGGGAATGTTGATAATCTCATTAAAGAAATTAAGGAGCAGATGTCACAAGTCTTTGAGATGAAAGACCTTGGAGAGCTACATTATTGTTTGGGTTTGGAAGTCTGGAGGGATTCTAGAAAAAAAAAATTGTCACAAAGTAAGTATACCAGAAGCTTACTGGAAAAATTCAGAATGGATCAGTGCAAAGCTACAACAGTACCTTTACAATAGAACTTAAAACTTCATAATGATGATGGATCTAAGGAGGTAGATGTGACTTTGCATAGACAACTGGTTGGGAGTCTAATATATTTGACTACAACTAGGCCTTATTTGGTTTATGCAGTGAGTGCATTGAGAAAATTTATTTCAAAGCCCCTTGACAACCATTGGGTTGCAGCAAAATGTGTTTTGAGTATCTCCAGGGAACCTTAGATTTTGGTATTATTTATACTGATTCGTGTGACATTAGATTGACCAGTTTTTAAGACTCCGATTGGGCTAGAAATGTAGATGACAAATGATCCATAACAGGCTATGCATTCAGCATTGAATCCTGGTTCATTACATGGAGAAGCAAAAAGCATAACACAATATCCTTGTCTTCCGCGGAAGCTTCATATCAAGCTATGTATGCAGCAACATGTGAAGCAGTTTGGTTGAGGAGACTTCTCCTTGATGCTCGAGAAGAACAGAAGGTTGCAACAGTGACCAAATGCGACAACTAGAGCTCCATCAAACTTGCAAATAACCCAATATTTCATAAGAACACAAAGCATATTGATACATAGTTTTATTTTGTCAAAGAGAAAGTTCAGTCAAAAGAAATCCATATTGGGTATTGTAATAGTTGTGACAATGTTGTTGATATTTTTACCAAAGCTATTGGTAGAATCAAGTTTGATTTGTTTAGGTAAGTGTTAGGCATATGTGTCAATCCATTACTCCATTAAGGGGGGTTGTTGAGATTAATGAAGAAATGTCCTAATGGAGTGACGGTTCAAACTGAACCTTACATTAGGAGTTTGTTCTTATTTTCTAGGGTGTTGTTTCAACTTCCCTAAATGTATGTTTCATGCATATATTTCTCATGTAACGAATTGTAAGGTAGAGTGTGTTCTGGAGAGGTAGTCTTGCGGCTCTAGGTGGTGTTCCACACTTCTGAGCTGCTTAAGTTTGATTTATTAAATTTGATTCTGCTCTTTTTGGCAAGAGGAGGGGAAATATTAGGAAAAATGTAATTATTACATTTTATCTAATATTTTGCCTACCTCCATCCACTTTTTACAAAGTGATATTGAGTAAAATATAATATTATAATATTGCATTTTAAACAATATTGATTAAAATGTAATATTTAAGTTGTGATGTGACAATAAATATTAAGTAAAATATAATAATATTACATTTTAATTAGTATTTGCCCACCCCTGGTCACTTTTTAATGGATGGAGTGGTAATAAATATTGTAATATTATATTTTATCCAAGATTTCCCTCATCCAATTCACTTTTTATTAAAAAACTCTTTATATTTGAGGTTCATAAGTAAATTTAACTCATTTTTTACCCCGATATGGTAGAGATGTTGTAATCATTAAGATTTTGACTTTGATAAAAATAAAATAAAAAACATAAAATTAATACTTATACTTATAATTAATTATTAAACCAATTTAGATCTATTTCAACTATGAATCTACCAAACTTAGAGAGATCAAATCTCTTGAGGATACAAACATCTTTTGATCCTTCTCTCAGTTGCTTAAATAGATTTAAAAATAATCTAAATTATTTACACATATAAACTAAATCTTATATCTAATTATATAAAAAAAAAATCCAATATTATAGATATATATTCCAAAAAATATATAAAATTACAAATCAGTCAAAATTATACGGTTCAAATTTTTAAAAAACAAAACCAAAGTATTATATAAAGACATCTAAAAAGCAAATATAAAACACAGAAGATGAAAGGTGTAAAAAAGTGGAAATTAACTTTACACGTCCTTTCTCTTCTCGTCTATTATTAATGGTATTTATATATTTTATATATATATATTATAATATTATTATATATATATATATATTATATATAATTTAAATTAAAAAATTTAAATATATAGAAAGTTTTATGATTTAATAAAGATTTTGAAATCTAATAGAGTAAAAAAATTATTCTGTTTTAAAATTTGAAACGAGATAAAAATGATAACATCTATAACTATTATTGATGGAATGGTCGATAATCTCCTAATCTTTATTCTTCTTATAAGTTTAAAAACTTGTTCCTGAATTTTTTACAGCATAGATCCATCTGTTTATTCTTCTTAATAAGTAAAAACTTGTTTCCTGATTTTTACAGCATAGATCCATCTTATGTACGAATCTAACTGAGGGGATCAAATTTCCAAACTTATTTTAGAGTGCAAATAAACAATGCGTATTTTTCAATGTTTAAATTGTATTCTTAAATGCTATATATTAAAATATTTTATTCATAACTTATTTATTTTGGATATTCTATATTAACATTAAAATATTTTTTTTTAATCTTTTTTTTCTATACACAAATCTATATGAAGTTGATATTCACATCAATTAATTAACATAGATCTTCAAATAATTTATTTAAATAACGTGTTAAAATATTTACTGAAACATCTTACTCACATTTTTTTTGTACTTCTAATTACTTTATATGAAATTATATTAGGTCATATAGACAATTAATCAAACATGCATAGCGTATTAGTTTTTTGATTGTAGCAGTGTCTCTCATCAACCAACATAGATCCATCTTAAGCAAGGATCTAACATGAGCCCATAGAGATCAAATTCAACCAACATAGATCCATCTTAAGCAAGTATCTAACATGAGCCCAAAGAGATCAAATTTCTTGTAGTGAAAACTTATTTTAGAGCGCAAATAAACAATGTGTATTTTTTTAGTGTTTAAATTGTATTCTTGAATGCTATATATTTTTAACCGTCTTTTTTCTTTGTAAGCTTGGTAGGACTCTCTGATTTTCGAGTTTACATGTCCATTATTCACCTCGCTACGGGGGAGGGTAGTACAAAATTCAAACCCAAGATCTTTTGTAAGCTTGGTAGGACTCTCTGATTTTCGAGTTTACATGTCCATTATTCACCTCGCTACCGGGGAGGGTAGTACAAAATTCAAACCCAAGATCTTCGGTTCAGTGAGACTTCATTCCACAACCATCGTGTCACAATCTATCCACAGTTATAATAAAAAAATTTAAATAGATATCATAGTCCTACTACTTTACCATTCATCCATCTGAATATAAAGTAATTGTGATGCAAAGCATCGATTTCCATGGTATAAAAGTGCTGCTGTAATTACACAATGTATATCAATTTCTACTGGACTAAGGTTCCTTCCTTAAGTTAATGCTCATGACCCAATTGGCAACCTTTACGAATTTGGGGGCTAAGTTAATGGCTAACCCCGTCACCGGTGCCAGATGGTGCACGGAATCCTTACTCCCCTCACCGACCATCACCAGGTGGCAACTTCCGTGCTGAGGCCACGTGATACTTTGGTTAAAGTGCTAGAGTTTTACGCGCCAAGCTCTCAATCGATTGAACGGTGTGGATGATAAGTTAAGATCGAAGGGTCCGAATGCACCCAAGGGTTTACTGGTGGTTTATATACCACTGAGCTATGTTTTTTTAGTCCATTTGCACATGTTTCGGAAGGTTGGATGCTGCTCATCTCGGCGGTAACCCCCTCACTTCAGCTACCAATTCTGCAACGCTACTTCCAGCTATCCCCATAACCATGGTCCGCCGATTACAATTTCTTCCTCAGCTAGTTGGATTATAAATATCTACACAGTATTTGCATTTACTACCGGTTCATTAGTTCTGTATACCTCAGATTGAACTAATCTCATTGCTTTTACTGTGATAGGGTTTATACTACGAATCTTCAGCCATTCAACAGATAATAAGCAACTGTGGCTCCTCCAGGTATTTACCCCATAGCAACTTGATACAGAGCTTGCATTACAGTTGACGGGTGAGGGTTTGTTCTTGCACAAGGTTTTAAGTTGATTCTTTTAGCCGAAGGAGTTCCTCACGGAGGTTCCTTTAATGCCTCAGGGTTATGTACTCGGACAAACCCTAGACTTGAAACGCGGTCGGCCACTCCATGCCGGTACCTGCGTTTTCATGGTCTCTACCATCTTATATTAAATAGCTGATTGGGCATTATGCCAGGTTGCATGTATATGTATATCTGTTAAGGGTCCACGGTCTCATGGTCGGAACCGAATCGACTCAAGGATCTCAGGCTTTTACTTCCTTCTGTCTTTCATAGTGTTGAGAATGTTGAACAATGATTCACAAGCTTTTGTCTGTAATTTATGAAAGAATGAGAGTTCTCTTCGGCTCTCTGGATATTTGGTTATTTTACTGTTTATACCCATAAGGGTTCTTGTTATCATGAAGTCAATATGCTTTTCCCTTGAATACGATATGTACATTTATTCATCTACTTCTGTTGGCACTAGATCTGTGTTTTATACGTGTATTACGTTGGTTCATAGACATGTCTGAGCTCGTTTTGAATTTACAGTTATTGTATTTCCTTCGGTTCGCAGATTGGCATTATTTTTAGTTAAGGGTTTATAGTAACAGTTCCATAATTGCTCATTGGACATGTCTTTTAGTACAACGGTTACATGGTCGTTACCACGGTGGGGTTCTATTATCCGGGGACATCATGTCGCCTTATGGATAATAGTATCAACCCCGCACTCTGAGTTGAATGCTTTCAGACGGGTGGTAATACAGTTGGTGGTTTATACTTGTTTCGAATGTAAATGTCATATAACCTTTGTTTCAAATATATGAATGTAACCCTTATTTCAAATATATGAACATAACCCTTAGTTCAAATATATTAATGTAAACCCTTGTTACGAATATATGAACAGTACACCCTTGGTACAGGGTTTGGTTAAATCTCTGGTTACGACTTCATTATATGTTATAGATAATGGTATTGTCTCAGTATGTCATTCTTGTTTGTCTAGAATCGTAAAGATTTCTTGGTTGTTCTGTTTCTCTATAATCAATCTACTGCTACAGTTTTCAGCGAGTCCTTCCATTGTTATACAGTTAAATGCATTCTTATATCATGCACTTCACACCTACATACAGTTATGATCTTCCAGAACTTGTACGAGTTTTATGTATATAGCACGCTTCGGTTTCTATACAGATGGCATGCACTGGTTTCTGTTCTGTTAATATGCATCAGTTTTCATGCATTTAATTGCAATGCTTATAGCAGATAGTCTCTGTTCTTTTGCTTTAATAACTAGTACTAAAATGCTCATAGTACTATTTTCTATAGTAAACATTCTTTTACCTCTATATAGCAACAGAGACTTGGATTCATCTACTTTCCTTCTATTTACCCAAATTGCTGATTAAGGAAATCTGAATCTGGTGAATAATTCGTACCTGGACTACCAGCTATAGGAGTTAATGCTCCAGAAGTTCACCTGCATTCACTTAATTGCTCTTATCCACCCAACCATGAGATCCATTGATACGTAGGATTCTCCCCCCCGAGCTGTCTTGCAGGCCTGCAGCCCTCTACAAGACTCATGCACTATTGTGCTAGGGTTATCTGGTCCTTACCAGACTTAACCCTCCTTTTCTTTCTCTTTTCTTTTTCTTGGAATCTCTCCCCCTCTCTGTCACAACAGACCAGGGGTTTTCCCCTCCCAGGACTTTTCCTGGCTAAAGGGTTAGTTTCATTTTCAGTTTTATAACTGTTTCTTTTCTTTAGAAATCCTCCCTTAGGAGACTGCCAGCATTTCCAAAAATATCTTCCATTTCATAAAATAAAATAATATCATTTAACACAATAATTAACTGTTCACATTAGTTTCTTACCCTAGTAACTTTCATAATTACATGTTTTACAGGGCCATCACATCTTCCCCCCTGGGATTGGACATCGTCCCGATGTCTATTCCCTTTAAATAAGTCTGGGTAAGCTTTCCTCATAAGTTCCTCATCTTCCCAAGTAGCCTCCTCAGGCCCATAGTGCTGCCACAACACTTTAATTGGGTAATAACCCGTTTCCGCAGCCGCACTTCTCTCTGGTCGAGAATGCTCTGTGGTTCGACCAGAACCTCGCCTTCCGGTTCGACCTACAGACAATCAATATTTTAATCAGTTTACATTAAATGTATCCACATGTTCAAAACAACGGGATTACTCTTACCCGAACATCTTGCCATTTGATCACATGTTTGGGATCGTATACATATTTCTTTAGAACAGAAACGTGGAAAACGTTGTGAATTCTAATATGGCTTGGCAAGGCGAGTTGGTAAGCCACCGACCCCACTCTAGCCAAGATCTGAAAAGGTCCAAAGTACCAAGGAGCCAGCTTGGCACATCCGCTCCATTGCAGTGTGCTTCTTCTTGCTTGGATCCTCACAAACACATGGTCACCAACCTGATATTCTTTAAACCTTCTTTTCTTGTCCGCAAAACTTTTCTGCCTGTCCTGTGCAGCCTTCAAGTTGGCTCGCACCCTTTTCACCATGTCTTCCATTTCTTTAAGCATTTCCGGACCCAAACTCAGCTTATCCTCAGGTCCACCCCAACTTGAGGGTGTGCGGCATTTTCGCCCATACAGAACCTCAAAGGGGCTTAACTGCGTCGAGGTATGATACCCATTGTTGTATGCGAATTCAACCAGATGTAAATACTCTTCCCATTGGTTTGGTTTCATCATCACATACGCTCTCAACATGTCTTCGAACACTTGATTTACTCGCTCGGTTTGACCATCGGTCTGCGGGTGGTAGGCTGTGCTAAAGTTCAGCTGTGTTCCTAACTCAGCGAACAACGTCCTCCAAAAGGTGGATGTGAACTTTACATCCCGGTCTGAAATGATTACTTTTGGTAGCCCATGCAGTCTGAATACATTCTGCATAAAAAGGTGAGCAATTTGCACCGCCTTATAAGTGGACTGCACGGGTATGAAGTGTGCCGCTTTACTCAACTTATCAACCACCACCATGATGGAATCATGGTTTTTCTTCGTTCGTGGCAGACCAGTTATAAAATCCATGGAAATGGTTTCCCATTTCCATTCCGGAATAGGCAAAGGTTGCAATAGCCCAGTCGAATGCTGATGTTCTGCCTTAATCTGCTGGCACTCTAAACACTTTGCCAAATACTCAACCACTTGCTTCTTCATTCTGGGCCAGAAATATTCCTTCCTAAGTGCAGTGACCATCTTTTGGTACCCTGGATGGCCAGTGTAGTGGCTGGTATGGAACTCGTCCAAAATCAGATTCTTAAGGTCATCTGAATCAGGTACATATAATCTTTTGTTAAAATACAGCATGCCAGCACTGTCGAGTGTATATCCTTGCTGTAATTTTTCATTAACTGATTGTTGTACCTGCTGTTTTAACTGTTGGTATTCAGCATCCTGATTTGCTGCTGATTTAATCTGCTCAAACAGAGTGTTTCGCCACTTGCTGACTGAAAGTTCACACAAACACTGCACCTTTCGACTTAGCGCATCAGCCACCCGGTTCTCTTTGCCTTTTAAGTGCTTAATCTCGAAGTCAAATCCACTTAGGAAATCTGCCCAACGACCTTGTCTTACATTCAAGGTAGGTTGACTGAAATAATTGGTCAAGCTGTGGTGATCGGTCAACAACAGAAATTTCCTCCCCAAGAGGTAATGTCACCACATTTTTAGCGCATGAATAACAGCTGTTAATTCTAGATCGTAAGCAGAATATTTCTGCTCATGATCTTTTAATTTCCTTGATTCATACGCAATTACTTTCCCTTCCTGCATTAATACTCCTCCCACACCTTCTTTACTTGCATCAATACACACAACATAATCCTTATTAGGATTAGCTATACTCAAGATGGGTGCAGTGGTGAGTAGGTGCTTCAACCGATCAAAGCTCTGTTGACATTCCGCTGTCCACTTAAACGCCTTTCCCTTTTTCTGCAAGGAAGTGATAGGGTAGGCTATCCTTGAGAAACCTTCCACAAACCTTCGATAATAACCAGCTAGTCCCATAAAGGATCTGATATCAGCTACATCCTTGGGTATGGGCCATTCCATGATAGTCTTTATTTTCTCAGGATCAACCGCAATTTCTTCTTTAGTAATCACATGACCCAAATATTGAATTTCCTCCTTGAAAAAGTCACACTTACTAAACTTAGCATAGAGCTGGTGTTCCCGAAGAGTTTGCAACACCATCCTAAGATGTTCTTTGTGTTCCTCATGGGAATGAGAATATATCAGAATATCATCAATAAATATCAGCACGAATTTGTCCAAAAACCTGTGAAACACGCTGTTCATCAAACACATAAAGGTGGCAGGTGCATTGGTCAAACCAAAGGGCAGCACCACGAATTCGTAATGCCCGTAGTGTGTTCTGAAAGCAGTTTTGGCAATGTCCTCTTCTTTAATTCTGATCTGATGATAACCAGATCGCAAATCGATCTTGGAGAATACCTTTTCTCCCTTCACTTGATCAAAGAGCTCGTCAATCCGAGGCAAGGGGTATTTTTTTTTATCGTGAGTTTGTTCAATTGACAATAGTCTATACACATACGGAGAGTTCCATCTTTCTTTTTGACAAATAACACTGGAGCTCCCCACGGTGACACGCTGGGGCGGATATAATTCTTATCCAGCAGCTCTTGCAGTTGCATTTTTAATTCTGTTAACTCAGGCACGCTCATTCGATATGGTGCCCTTGATACTGGGGCTGCCCCTGGTGTTAACTCTATAGTAAAATCTATATCCCTTTTCCGGGGCAGTCCTGGTACCTCTTCGGGAAAAACATCCACAAATTCCTGTACTACCGGAATGCCATCCAATGCAGATATTTTGTCTTTCTGGTTTGCATAACCCACTTGAATAGCGTAAATCTGACACTTCTTTCTGAGACATTTATCTAGCTGAGAAGCAGTGATAGGTCGGACCTGTACAGGGCGTTTTATCCCCTGCAACTCTTGCTGTTGCCCTAGATCATCCTTGTAATAAATGGTTTTGGTTTTGCAATTTACCAACGACCAATGTTTTTCCAGCCAATCCATACCAATCGGAATATTGTAGGACCCCAATGGAAGTACATTCAGATCGGCTGTAATTGGCTGTCCAGCTATGCTGAAAGAACAGTTACTAATTTTGGCTGAGATCTGTCTCTTAGCTCCCGTGGCTAGCTGTACCAGCCATGGAATTCTGAATTTTTCAGAAAGTAACTTACACTGTTCTACTATTTTTGGGCTAACATAACTTAAAGTAGCTCCTGGGTCAATAAGAACAGCTATAGAAAGGTTTGAAATTTTACCTTCAAACTCCACCATGGTTGGCTGGTATTCCGCTTGATGGTCATCCAAAGCTGCGTTAATTCTTGGCATGCTGTGCGCCACTTCTCCAACAGTCGATGCTTCTTGGATCTGAGATATCTGGTCCACTCCTTTATGCTGAGGGCAATTCTTAACGTAGTGTGGTCCTCCACAACCCCAACATTGGACTGGAGGTCTGGTCGTCCCCTCAAGGTCTGACCTGGCAGGTGGTTCACTGATTCTGCTCTCACTTGGTTTAGTCCGAAAGGTACTCTTTGCTATATTTCTGCTAATTTGTCCCTTACCAGCACCCTTGCTGCCATTACCACGACTTCCTTTGTGATTACCAGCAATTCTGTTGCTTTTTCTTTCATTCCACCTTTTGTTTGAAATATCTCTTTTCTGCTTGTTTTGCTGGTAACAGATTCTTTCCTTACGAATCGCCTCATCCATTGTCCTGGGATTATCAAACTCAATGTGTTCTCTTATATAGGCTGGTAAGTTGCTCACAAATCTCTGCACTTTGGCCTTCTCCTCCTTGATATATGGCACATAGCGAAGTAGGGAGGTGAAGCGGTTAATGAACTCGTCCATGGACTGCTGTCCCAGTCGTAAATCATGGAATTCCCGTGCCTTCTCATCATAGAAACGCTTGGTTAGATATCTCTCCTTGAAGTATTTCTGAAACTTCTCCCAGGTTATGTTCTGCTCACTTACTCCTTTTACAATTTTAATTTCTTCCCACCACAGGGTTGCTTTGCCCTGTAGCTAGAAGATGGCCAGCCGCGCCTTCAGATTCTGATCATACTCATACAACTGGAAATACTTATTAATGTTAATTAACCAAGCCTCTGCCGCTTCTTCCTGCTCTCCATCAAAATGTGGAGGTTTAATTTTCCGGAATTCTCCCTGTAATTCTATTTTCTGTCTCTTTGAAGTCTGCTGCTCTAATACATTGTCAGAATGGTCCTCTTTCTCCTCTGAGATTTCAGGTGCATAATTCCGTTCTTTAGTTGCCCTTTGCTGTTCTGCACTGGGATTGGCTAATGGTGGATTTTGTCTGTCCGACAGACTCTTCAATATTCTTTCCTGTTCCACTGTCAAACGCGCGTTGTCTTCACGCAACCGTGCCATCTCTCTTTTCAGTTCCTGAACAGTTTCGAGTATCGCCAGATTGGTACTGCGTGTCTCCGCACCAAGCTGTACCCACAGCTCTGGATTTTCCTGAGGAATGCTGTCAGCTCCCTGCATTTCATCCATCTTTATTGTTGACTGTTAACGGATTGTTGTTTATGTATTTATCTCCTAATGAATAAACAGAAAAACAGTTAGCTGTTTTAATTCCTTCTCATATACGAACTACACGATAATCTTCCATGCAGCTGGATCTTACTGCTCCAGAGGCCACAGTTTTGAAACCTCCGCTCTGATACCACATTATCACGATCTATCCACAGTTATAATAAAAAAAATTTAAATAGATATCATAGTCCTACTACTTTACCATTCATCCATCCGAATATAAAGTAATTATGATGCAAAGCATCGCTTTCCATGGTATAAAAGTGCTGCTGTAATTACACAATGTATATCAATTTCTATTGGACTAAGGTTCCTTCCTTAAGTTAATGCTCATGACCCAATTGGCAACCTTTACGAATTTGGGGGCTAAGTTAATGGCTAACCCCGTCACCGGTGCCAGATGGTGCACGGAATCCTTACTCCCCTCACCTACCATCACCAGGTGGCAACTTCTGTGCTGAGGCCACGTGATACTTTGGTTAAAGCGCTAGAGTTTTACGCGCCAAATTCTCAATCGATTGAACGGTGTGGATGATAAGTTAAGATCGAAGGGTCCGAATGCACCCAAGGGTTTACTGGTGGTTTATATACCACTGAGCTATGTTTTTAGTCCATTTGCACATGTTTCGAAAGGTTGGATGCTGCTCAGCTCGGCGGTAACCCCTTCACTTTAGCTACCAGTTTTGCAACGCTACTTCCAGGTATCCCCATAACCATGGTCCGCCGATTACAATTTCTTCCTCAGCTACTTGGATTATAAATATCTACACAGTATTTTCATTTACTACTGGTTCATTAGTTCTGTATACCTCAGATTGAACTAATCTCATTGCTTTTACTGTGATAGGGTTTATACTACGAATCTTCAGCCATTCAACAGATAATAAGCAACCGTGGCTCCTCCAGGTATTTACCCCATAGCAACTTGATACAGAGCTTGCATTATAGTTGACGGGTGAGGGTTTGTTCTTGCACAAGGTTTTAAGTTGATTCTTTTAGCCGAAGGAGTTCCTCACGGAGGTTCCTTTAATGCCTCAAGTTATATACTCGGACAAACCCTGGACTCGAAACGCGGTCGGCCACTCCATGCCAGTACCTGCGTTCTCATGGTCTCTACCATCTTATGTTAAATAGCTGATTTGGGCATTATGCCAAGTTGCATGTATATGTATATTTGTTAAGGGTCCACGGTCTCATGGCCGAAACCGAATCGACTCAAGGATCTCAGGCTTTTACTTCCTTCTGTCTTTCATAGTGTCGAGAATGTTGAACAATGATTCACAAGCTTTTGTCTGTAATTTATGAAAGAATGAGAGTTCTCTTCGGCTCTCTGGATACTTGGTTATTTTACTGT
>APFE030335813.1:129169-140814 GCA_000404065.3 Pinus taeda | reverse complement strand
ATTTAAAAAAATATCGACACTTAATACATTAGAAAATTTAAAGTGTAAAAAATAAGCCCTATAAACCAAAAGAGTTGATCTTGCATCAACATTTTTCAAAATCAAGATGAAAATCACTAAAAAAAATGTTCATATTTGATACATAAAAAAATTTGAAGTGTCAAAAATAAGCCCTCTGAAAAAATGTGTTGATGCTGCATCAACACTTTTCAAAATCAACATGAAAATCACTGACATTTAAAAAAAATGCCCATACTTGATACATAAAAAAATTTAAAGTGCCAAAAATATGCTAAAAAAAAAGGTGTATTCTGAATCATCACTTCTCAAAATCGGGTGATTTTTTGCTACTTCAAAAAAACTGGTATTAGGTAATTTTCTCGTTTGATCGGTAACTATGTTTGAGGTGGTTTCAATCCTTACATCTCTGTCTACAATAATGGGTATTCCAAAATCATTTCCACTGTAAGGGATATGGATCATTGTTCGGCTAGGCTTTAATGCTTTTTCAATATATTTGGTTAGGTGGTGATTTTTGAATTTGAATTCTCCTTCATTTATGTTGAGGGTATGTAGAAGTGGTTGAGGGACTTCCACTACGGGGACTTGATATGTTTCTCTTCTTTTCAAACGTACGTCTTGAAGTAGTTGCTCTACATTTTAGAAGTTTTTTCCTTTCTAGGGGATGGTGTAGGATCTTATGCACTGGAAATTCATGGAACATTTTGGGCCTGTCCTGCATTTCTTTGACAATTTTCGTCCTCTTTGAAGCACCATCAGTTCTTCCATTTTGATTTTTGTACTTTTCATGTTGTGTGTGGCTAGATAGGGGATTAATTTGAGATAATAGCTCAAATACGATCGCTCGGTCATACAAAGACTCATTGGTTTTTTCAAAAGATTTCATTCATGTGTTCGCTTATTTTTGGCCTTTTCTATTCATATGACTTGGTGGATGACTAAGATTTTAGTGGAGGTATTTTCTGTCACTAGATGTTCAAGAAGCTGGTGGGCCTTGCCAACACTATATTTCCTTGTTGGCGGGTGACATGACACAACGGAAAAGCTCTTCTTCGAATTCAGAGGCTCTCATTCGTGCCACCATTCAAGTAGAGTACACACACAAAATTTCATCTATTGGGACAAAGATCATTGCGTGGATCCATTTTTACCTTTTGATGTCATTCGATCTCATCTCGGCCCTTCAACTCCATTGTTGTAGTTTAAGCTGCAGGAGAAAAGGTACATGGGAACTCTCAATATTCAAAACACACTAGACTGATCAAAGTGAGAAATTGGTTTTTGGAGAAGATGTTTATTGGGATAGGGTGGCTGCCATGTGTAAACGCACATTGGTTAGGTGATGGGAGTTCTCCAACATGAATGGATTTAAAATTCGTAACTAAATTCAAAACTCTCTTGTCATATAAACCCAAAGTCAGTATTCTGATCATTGGATGGTTTGTGGTAATTTTTTTATACAATGAATATGTGACGCACATTTACAGAATCCATGGGTCAAAGGGTGTAGTTTCTTATTCCTCAGCCACTGGTATGTTAGGTTTAATCCCCTATCATTGGACCCATGTAGAAGAATCTTGGAAATACTGAGAGGGGGGTGAATCAATAGTCTTTTTCAATTGCTACTTTTACCAGTTAATTAAATTATATTTAGAACACAAAATGTGCAATAGGAATAAATGATTTTATTAATATAATATTTATAATCAATCAAGTACAATATATATAGGGCTCCAACCCTTGATTAAGACACTGATCTTTAATCTCCCAGGCTCCAACTTGTTGCCAAGAACCGACTTGGGCTTTTGTGAGGCTCTGACCTCTAGGGCACCAACCCTATCTTCTCAAGGTGCTAACCTTGTTTTTAGAGGCTCCGACCCCTAGGGCTCCAACTGTTCTCTGGTACAGGCTCTGACCTGGTTTCTTGAGGACACCGATCCTCTTGGGCTCCAACCCTATCCTCGATATAGAATCCGACCTAGTTTCTTGAGGACACCGATCCTCTAGGGATCCAACCCTATCATTCAAGGCATCAACCTTGTCTTTTCAAGGCTTCAACCTTCAAGGAACCAATCCTTTGGGCTACAACCCACTTCTATACTTTGTCTAGATATGTTTTATAGTAAATCACAACTCCCAAAGTATTCTTCATTGAGTTCTGTCAATCTACAACTTCACTATAGTCTCAATGCTACATCATCAATGACAACCTATCTTCATATGAAGGAGTCTTCACAATTCTTCATATTGCCTAACAGAGTTTGCAAAGCTATCTCATGATGATTTCAACAATGCATCATGATATTCAATAATATATTTAATATTTGTTGATGCTTTTCAACAAGATATCTACGCTAGGCCTCAATGTCTGCAGAAAAACAACTCTATGTTCTACCCTCTGTTCTTACTATCACAGTAATTGCTTCAGAAGTAATGGCTTCAGAGGAGTGACTATCGCTGCTTCAGGTTGTGCGTTCAAAGATAATCCTATCTATGCAGTCTTTAACAGGTTGCGTGCTCTGATTCTATGGATTCATTATAGGTCTGAGCCTTTCAATGAATAACCCAGTCAACAAAATGCTCGATTTTCGACTTCCTTCTTCTTCTGCTAGACCTTCAGCTTGCTCAACCTTCGGCTTTTTTTCTTTCGCTCTCTCAACCTTTGGCTTCCTTTCTTCTGTTCCTTCACGTTCATGAGTTGTGATCTGTCCTACTTATTTGTGATTGATACCCGAGATCCATCCTTGAGGTGAAGCATTTGACTTGTATTTATACGAGTTTCACCAATATCCAAAAGACATGTTTATCAGAGGGAGGCCGACTTGTTGTATCAGGTCGCACATTACAAAATATATCGGAGACTTGCTTATTTTCGGAAATATCATAGGAGAGGCTATACCCACATGGAGGTCTCACATCTATGTCATCACCTTAATCGCAATCACAACTTTATGAAAATCAGAGGTTTTACAAGTGTGCACATGCTTTGTCTTTTGATATTGTCGATATCCCTACCGCCGATGGAACGGATGCGATATTCTGTTAAACTATTTTTTGATAGCTCTGTTGGGTCCACGACTCCATCGCAATCAGTGGTTTGACATCCCTTTGAAACTTGCAATTCAATGGATGCGATATTACATTAGGGATGTTACCATAAACTGTTTCGGGTCTGAATATTATATCACAATCGCAGTTTCAGTGTGACATTCCTTTAAGACTTGCGATGTGAAGGTTCCGGTATAACGGATGTGATATTGATTATGGAGTGTTATAATGGGACTATCGGGTCGGCAACTCATATCACATGTAGGAGTTTTTAGCTGGTGATACATTAAATCCTCCGATATGTTAACTAATCTGATAACACTATTTTCTACCTTTCGGCTCTTTCTCTTAGGCATATGCGATATTTCAATAAAAGCGAATTGTAATAGAATGCTCCTCCGCCACAATGCTCCTCCACTATTTGTTGCCCCTGTGGCTTATCTTCCAGCGATAACTACTCTTTGATACTCGATGGCTTCCAATAACTTCTTCCTCTTACTCTTTGACTTTATGATGGCTTCCGATATTTTTCCGATGGCTTCTCCTCTTTACTCTTTCTCTTCCGATGGCTTCCAATATCTTTCCTCCTTAGGTCCACTCCTTCTATTATGTCTGTATTCAATCCTTGGGTCCTCATATCTCATGATATCATCATTTAGTATCCCATAATATTTCCATATTGACATCAATGACAATCTAGATCAACAATCTACCCCTTTGTCATTGATGGCAATATTCTTCTTCTCTCCCCCTTTGACGTCAATGGAAAATGAGTGCACAAGAGCCACCCGTTGAACTGCTACCCCTGTCAATTTGCTTCTCTTCTTCATGAATAGTAGATATTCATGGGTATGTTACTCCTCTTTTCATGGTGTTATTATTTTTACTCAAGATAGAAATATTGCCTCCTTATCATTAGCTAACACATTATCCCTTCTCCGTGTTTCAAAACTACTTTATCATGGATTCAACAATGCTGCTCCAAGAATGTCCTAAACAGTTCTTTAAAGTTTTTATTTAACCATGCTCAAGTGTGGGAAATGATGCCTGCTCCAACATGGTTTTAAATGCTACTCCAAAAAGAAGAAATCTCTCAAGATGTTTCAAGTATCAACCTTAAAGATGCTCCACTTCAATGCTTCCAAACAAACTTCAAATGGCCACATACCAAATGTGCAAGTCCAAGTTTTTATGCTTTTACCATCCGTATTCTGTTGTCTCCATACTCAAAATTAAGAGGTCTTCATAGTCCGAATCAAGAGAAAATGCTACTGAAACTGTTTTTTCTCGCTATCTATCTTCAGATCTCTGTATCTTTGTGCTTCTCATTAAGTTATTTCCATCCAATATTTCAACATCATTGCATTCTGATGAAATGTTGTGAGGTTGTGCCTCATTGTTGCTATTTTGTAAGTGATTAGCATCAACTTGAGCTATACTCAACTGCACAACATTTTCCTTTCTATAGTCCTTTTGATGAGCCATCTTTTCCTTGTGTTCTTGTAAAAATCTCTCCAGGTTATCTCCATTAACAGATTTTGATATCTAATCTATGACTGTCTTCTAAATTCTTTCTACTGACTGACAACTCAATGCTTCAATTATGTTAGACGCTGCCAATTGGTCTTTCTTGTGTAGTGAAAAAAATCATTCAAGCTCCATTCCCAGATGTATCTGTTTGTTTGAAGGTTGCCTCCATTGTGTGCATAATTTACCTGTTCTTACATCATATCTTTGAGTCGAGACATTCAAGTTCTGTGATAACAACAACATAGTTCTTTGCCCCATTTCTTTAGCATTAGATGGCCTTCTCTACTGCTCCAGTTTTTGCTTAGTGATCAAGTGGAAAACATATTCAACAACAGTCCAATGGATAGATAAGAGATCATGTTCTCTCTAAGGAGTGTTTATGAGAAATGATCTATCAAAGAATGATTGTCAATATAGCTCATCAAGGATTTCATAGGGACCCTTTCATGGATAACTTCTGCAATAATGATCAAGAATCACAAGCTCCCCCTAACTGTATGCATGGTCTTTTTTTGGTAGAATTCCATTATCAAACACTCAGAATATCAAGGATATCTTCATCAAGTCAACATGTGTTGTTGGCGGGAGTGTTTAAGAGATTTTCGGATCCAGATTGCTTCTTTCTCCATACTTGTATAACTTTCTTCTCTGGCATGGATCTAGCTTGTGTAAGAGCCCAAATCAAGTTATAATCACATGCCATATGACCAATGTTATGAAACTTGAATCATTATATGTTGTTCATGAATAATAATTCATGATTTCTTGCAAAATTGCTTCTTGGAGATTGTCGGGGACCAAAATATCGATATTTGTGATTTTCCCTACAATATTTTGCCATGTGTCCAAAGTTTGTACAAGCATAACAATAACCACGAAATAAACTTTGGTACCTGGGAGATGGAGATTTCCTTGATGTACTTCTGAAGTCTTTATGCCTTGAGATCCTTTGATGATAACCATTGCTTCTCGCATCCTTTACATCATCTGCATTTCTTCTTGGAACAAGACTTCATTGTTACCTTTGCTGAAAATGGGAGTGTCAACATTTCCTTCTGACTTCCTCACATCTTTGTTGTTTGAAGCATTATCAGTCTTGCTTGAGAATTCACCTTCATAGCCAAGACTTGATTTATCAAATGGAGATCTTTGATGGCTGAGCATGTCATCCAAGGCTTGAGAGCTCATCAAGATTTTGTCCATTCCTTCAACCTTTTTCCCAAGGAAGAAAATCTATTCTTCCAATCTTTCACAATCATTATTCTTCTTAGCAAGTTGTTTCTCAAACTCTTCCTTCATACATATTGCTTCATTTGCTTCTATTTTAAGGGAGATGATATACTTTTGCTAGACCGCTCTCCATTTCTTCCTTGATCCTAGTAGCTTCACATATTTCCGCCTTCAGAAGGTTGATGTCAGATTTTAGGTTGAAGATTTCTTCATCCTTTGATTTTAGTTGACATATCATGGTGTTTCTTTCCTTTTCTGCTTCATCAACTTATCCTTCTATGATTTCCAATGCTTCCATTGTCTTCTCAGCTCCTTGTACTAGCTTTCTTGCTTCTTCTAGTTTAGATTTAAGAGAGGAGACCTCTTCCTTGTATTTACCAATCTCTACTTCAAGTTTTTTCAAGATTTTGTGCCTTTGTTCAAGGTGGTTTGACAAGGTATCTTCCCATTTCTTTGCCTTATCCAATTGATTTTTCATGGATATGACTTCCTCATGATGCTTTCTTTTTTTTTGATGAAATTCCTCCTTAAGGTTGGCAAGCTCTTCATCCCTTTCTTGTACTTGAAGTTTGAGAAGTTCAACTTCCTTCCTTGTTTGGTCTTGGTCACCTGCTAGTGCTTTCTTCTTAAGTTCCTCATTTGCCTTTTTTAAAATTGATAATCTCTTCCATGGCAGCCATAGTTTTACTGAGGAGATCTTCATCAAAATCCTTTTCATTCTCTTCATCTTCTAGGTCTTCTTTAGCTTTGATGTTATCACTCTTATCTTCACCTTCCTTGGTGGGCTCTAGATTTCCTTCTTCTTTTCCATCATTTTATTGACTAGAGATCATTGTCAATGCTCCTTTGGAGTGAAGATCATGAAGTTTATCCCATATGCCTTTTTCCAACGAACATTTTTCAAAATTTTCCTTCATAGAATCAGGTAGCCCCTTCAAGATTGCTTTCATTGCTCTTGTATTATGTTCCTTGGATTCTCCATCCATCATGCTATCAACAAACACTAATTTCCAGACTTCAATGCCTTGATTCTTTAAGAAATCCATCATTCTTACTTCCCATATATCAAAGTTTCCATTGAACAATGGAGCCTTCACGAATTGATTGATTTCAACTTCAGTGGTTGAGGGAGACACATATATAGGAGGATTGGATACTTTCTTCCTTGGTTTCACCATTTGTGTTCTAATTGATCAACCTTCAATTTGTTAGGCTTTGAGTGAAGGTATTAGCTCTATAACCAATTGTTAGAAATGTTGAGAGGGTGGGGGGGTGAATCAGTATTCCTTTTCAATTGTTACTTTTACCAGTTAAATCAATTATATTTAGAACACAAAATGAGAAATAGGAATAAATGCTTTTATCAATATAATCTTTATAATGAATCAAGTACAATATATATAGGTCCCAACCCTTGATGAAGACACCGATCTTCAATCTCCCAGGATCCAACCTGTTGCCAAGCACCAACTTGGGCTTTTGTGAGGCTCTGACTTCTAGGGCACCAACCCTATCTTCTCAAGGCCCCAACCTTGTGTTTAGAGGCTCCAACTGTTCTCTGGTATAGGCTCCAACTTGGTTTCTTAAGGACACTAATCCACTAGGGCTCCAACCCTATCCTTGATACAGGCTTCGACCTGGTTTCTTGAGGACACCAATCCTCTAGGGCTCCAATCGTATCCTTCAAGGCACCAACCTTGTCTTTTCGAGGCTTCAACCTTTAGGGAACCAACCCTCTGGGTTACAACCCACTTCTATACTTTATCTAGATATGTTTTATAGTAATTCACGACTCCGAAAATATTCTTCACTGAGTTCTTTCAATCTATAGATTCATTGTAATATCCATACTACATTATCAATGACAACTTGTCTTCATATGAAGGAGTCTTCACAATTCTTCATGTTTCCTAACAGAGTCTGCAAAGTTACCTTATGATGATTTCAATAATGCTTCATGATCTTCAATAATATCTTCAAGATCTGTTGCTTCTTTTCAACAAGATATTTGCGCTAGGCCTCAATGTCTACACAAAAACAATTCTCTGTTTCTACCCTCTATTCTTATTGTCGTGGTAACTACTTCAGAGGAGTGACTATCGCTGCTTCAGGTTGTGCGTTCAAAGACAATCCTTTCTATGCAGTCTTTTAACAGGTCGCGAGTTCTGCTTCTACAGATTCATTATAGGTCTGAGCCTTTCAATGAATAACCCAATCAACAGAATGCTTGACCTTCGGCTTCCTTCTTCTTCTGCTGGACCTTTGGCTCACTCAAACTTAGGCTTTTTTTTCTTTCGCTCGCTCAACCTTTGGCTTCCTTTCTTTTGTTTCTTCACATTCATAAGTTCTGAACTATACTACTTCTTTGTGATTGATACCCAAGATCCATCCTTGAGGTGAAGCATTTGAATTGTATTTATACGGGTTTCACCAATACCCAAATGACACATTTATTGGAGGGAGGCCAACTTGTTGTATGAGGTTGCACATTACAAAATATATCAGAGACTTGTTTATTTCCGGAAATCTCATAAGAGAGGCTATATGCACCTGGAGGTCCCACATCCATGTCATCACCTTAATTTTCAATCACAACTTTATGAAAATCATAGGTTTTAAAAGTGTGCACATGCTCTGTCTTTCGATATTGTCGATATCCCTACTGCCGATGGAGCAGATGCAATATTCTATTAATTTTTTTTTTGATAACTCCGTCGGGTCCACAACTCTATCACAATCAGTGGTTTGACATCCTTTGAATTTTGCAATTCAATGGATGCGATATTACATTGGGGCTGTTACCATAAACTGTTTTGGGTTCACATATTATATCGTAATCGTAGTTTCAGTGTGACATTCCTTTAAGACTTGCGATGAAAATGTTCCAGTATAGCAAATGCGATATTGATTAGGGCGTGTTATAATGGTACCATCGGGTCTGTAACTCATATCGCATGTCGAAGTTTTTTTCCTAGTGATACATTAACTCCTCTGATATGTTAACTCTTTTGATAACACTATTTTCTACCTTTCGGCTCTTTCTCTTGGGCATATGCAATATTTCAATAAAAGCGAATTGTAACAGAATGCTACTCCGCCACAATTCTCCTCCACTATTTTTTTTTTCTTGTGGCTTATCTTCTAGTGATAACTACTCTTTGATTCCTAATGGCTTCCAATGACTTCTTCCTCTTACTCTTTGGTTTCACAATGGCTTCCGATAGTTTTCTGATGGATTCTCCTCTTTACTCTTTCTCTTTCTCTTCTGATATCTTTCCTCCTCGGGTCCACTGCTTCTATTATGTTTGTATTCAATCCTTGGGTCCTCATATCTCATCATATCATCATTTACTATCCCAGAATATTTCCATATTGACATCAATGACAATCTAGATCACCAATGGTCTAGGTTAATATCCCAGGCTTACCTACAGAATTATGAACAAGAAATACTATAGAAGCTATTGGAAACTCTATTGGTATCCTTGTTTATGTGGATAAAGCTAGGTTGGTGGCACTTGATAAAAGGATGACACAGATATTTGTTGAAACAAAACTCTCAGGGGGACTTCCGGTGGAACTGGACCTTGTAAGGGGGGAAATTTACCCACAAACAATGAATTGATTACTGGGGCATACCATTCAATTTCCTAGTATGCCACAAGACAATCCACATTTTATCTAGATTCCCTCTCTAGTTTTGTTTCTAGGGAAATTATCGATTTCGGTCCTCTGGAGGGGTACATTCCAAGAGCCCGAATCTGTCTTCTTCCAGGTAGGGGACCACGCTGAATGAAGACTCTCATTTTGATGAAAATCTAGGTACATCCTCTAGACCTTTATCCTATTCTCCTGTTCTCTCTCGTCCACCCCCCCCACCAACACTCGTCCTAACATGGGTGAATCTGAACTGTTTTCAATGATTCTTTCGGGATAAACAATTACACCTTCCCATGCAGTCATATTCATCTAGATCATAATTATGAGGTTTTGAAAAATAAGTTGGATTAGGTTGACAAGCTTGCCATATCCTCGCTGCCACATCCTACCTCTCATTTAGGATTTGGTGAGTGAAACACTCTTAAGGATTCCATTGAGACCCCGGTTGACCCTTCCAATGCGATACTGTCCTATGGTACTTCTTCCCCTGCCAATTCTATTGGTAGTGACCTAGATTTCATCCCATGACTTCCTCATATGGATCTCCATCCCCTTAACATACATAAAAATGATGGGAATTTGTCTGAGTTGTACTTCAACCCCAACAAAACTAATAATGTTACTAGAAGACGAGGTAAGAAAGGTAGGAGAAGGATAAAATTTCCCCTGACTCTGGAACCACCATACCTTTGGATTTTATGGAAGGGTTAAACCTACATGATGTATCTATCTCTGATGTTGCCATTTTCGGGTCCTTAGAGGGAATATACTTGCATTAGGGGATGCCACTTGAAGATTATGTCTCTAAATATCCGAGGGTTAGGAAATTTTACCCCATTAAAATTCCATAAATTTATCACTCTATTTCCTACACATGATGATAGTTAGGTTTTCAACCTTGTCACTTGTGAAGGTATCTCCTTTTTTGTCTTCTCATGGTGGATCAACCTATTCTAGTAGATTATCCTATCTCCTCTAGTTCCACTTCAATTCCATCTTCTCTACGCCTCTTGGTTTCTATTTTGGAGTGGTGGTTTCTTTAGCTCTTGTAGGTTTCGCACCTCTTCTTTGTGCTAAAGGTAATTTACGTAGTGAGGTGTTTGAGCCCAACCGTAGCAGTGCTTCAATCGTAGGCCTTCTCAAAGATATTAGTTAATATTATTTGTAGATTTGTTCCTATCTCTTTTCACAAAGATTTGTCAAATGTATCCTTAGATGCTATAGTGAAGAATAGTCAGAAATCTAGGTATTCTTGCTTGAATTGTTTCATGGTTGATGAGACTATATCCTAACCTATCCCTATTGTTCAATACATTGTAGATGGTCTTCTACACCTCAAATGGATTGGTTTGCTACTTCAATGCCTTATGACCTTGTTTAGCAAATGGACAAATTAAAATCAAGCTCTTAGAATCTTGAAACAAAATAAAAGGACTTTATTTACCTCTATGGATGCTGAGTGTTTTTTCATATTGAGTTTTATCTAATGAAAGATAAGATTTGATTTTAAGCTCAAGGCCCTAGTTTTGGGGTAGTTTGGGTTTACGTGTGATGCAGAGGACTCCACCTTTTGATCCAATGGAAACTCTTTTTCTTCATCTCCAGTGTGGATTATAATTCCAAATATCCTTGCATTTTTGGGGTTTAGCCTCTCTTTGAGCCATAACAAATTTGCAAGGTAAGTTCTATTATAGAAGTCCATGAATGAAAAATCGTAGCACCACAATATATCCCAAAATATGAATGAAAACATATATCAATAAATTTTTTTCAATAGAAATAAATTTGATTGATAAAAACTTTTCCTAGAAAGTAAAATTGGACTATGAGTAGATCATTTTATCCTTAGAGTTTGTTATAGAATAGGGCATATTGTAGCCCATTTCCCAAAATCATCTATGATCCAAGTCATTTGGAAGTCTTACATTAATCCACATGGTGGGATGATGCAAAGAAGGAATGTCAATTGATCAATAAGAAATAACCCCCATACTTTGTCACCCCCGTTGAAAAGTGTGCAACAAGAAATGCTAAATTTAGAATGTGCTAAAAATAGACATGCTAAAAATAGCATGTCTAAAAATAGCAGTTTGGCCAATGAGGTCATTGGCCACATTGGGTGAGAGGTGAAACTAAACTAAAAATAGAAAGTTCTA
>APFE030335813.1:114994-125125 GCA_000404065.3 Pinus taeda | reverse complement strand
GGTTGTAAGCATATTTCAGTGTTTTCCATTAATGAAATGAAGTATTATTTCCGCTGCATCTTTGTGTATATGGTTATCTCTGTATTTTATTGCGTTCCTGTTTAAATCCGGATCATGGTTATACTTGACTAACTTATCCATGTTTAAGATCTATTTAAAAAAGTTTGAAGTGTTTTTCTATTTGATAGTAGGGTATGTGCAGTATGTGTTGTGGTTGTAACAAAGGTATGCTTCAATAACTTAAAGATTTATATGCTAGTTTTATTTTGGATAATCGCGTACATACGCAAATTTGTCTCTGTTGAGTCACATATATATTCTGAGATTTATTCTTCTATATGTTGAGATCTATACACTGGTGAAGAAAATTATAAATGTGTACATACACAGATCTTATTAATAATAGTCATGTATATATTCCAGATCTAGTTTGCTTTATGTTTCCTATCGGCTATCAATGATGTCTCTATAAACATGATTTCTATATGTAGTGATGGTTGGGTTGATTGAGTTGTGGGTTGCAATATTGATCAGTCGCAATGATTGGGTTTTTTTTAGTGAGATAGTATTGATGTATCTGTTATGATTTAGATTTTCCAGTGACTGACATAGTGATTTAGTTTGACAGTACTTTCAGTAATCAGTGATTTGAGATCTGTATATAGGTTTTATGCAAAGGAAGCACATATATACATAGGTTCTCTTAATAACAAACGCGTACATATTCTAAATTTTATTTGTTTTGGTTGGGTTATGTATTTCGTAGTATGATGCTTCTAAGATTCAGTTGGTTTACAATGCTTCAGTGATTCTGATTCTGATTCAGTATTTTAGTTTGTCATGTTGGTTTGGGCTTATTGTTGATGTGGATCCAGTATGAAAAATTGATGAAAAGTGGCCTACAGATTGTTTGATGATTGTCTAATAGGTGGATCCAGTCTAAAACATTCTGAAAAGTGGTCCACAAGGATCTGAGGGTTGCATCCTTCAATGAGGGGTTAGGAGCTCCCTTCCGGTAGGAGCTAGTAAACGAGTTTAGGGGGTTGTAGCTCCCTTCCAGTGGGTGCTGGAGAACGAGTGGAGGTTGTAGCATCCTGTAGGTGTGTGCCTGCGTATTGGTAAGAATATACATCAGTACAAAAGTGTAATGAAGATTTTATTTATATAATGAGAAAGAAGACAAAGACAGTGGCAATGATGGTTTTCTCCTGCATTGGGTTTCCACCTAAAATCATGGTGTTCTATGTGTGTTTCTTATATCTTGTGATTCTTTTGTTCCTTACTGCATACTAGAAAGTTATTGATTTAATGATGTAATGGTTAAAGATAAACATTTGATGGAACACATGAAAATTGGATACATTGTTTTCCTTCACTGAAGTCGCGTACATATGCAAGTCGCTTTAAGAACAATATCATACATAATTATGTATATGAAATTGAAAGTTAAAGTGAACTAAAATATCGATTGTTGAAAAATGTGCAACAAGGAATGCTAAATTTAGAAAGGGCTAAAAATAGAATTGCTAAAAATAGCACTTCTAAAAATAGCAGTTTGGCCAATGAGCATTTTGGCCACCTTGGGTGAGAGGTGAAACTGCTAAAAATAGCATTTCTAGGTCCCTTCCTATTTTTAGCAGTCCCTGGTCTAACTATAGGAAGTAAAAACCAATTTGGTCTTAACAACAATTTAAAATATTAATTAATTAATCTCCATGAGTTAATTAATTATGGAAAATAAAACTTGAAGTCTTCGTGAGATCATGCAATTATTTTCTCTCTTGATTTAGGAATTTATCCCTTGATTAAAGGACATAAGGTTCAGTTCTATAATGAGAGGATCAGTTGACTTAGTTTAACTTAGTCAAGTCCAGTTAGATTATTTTAACACGTTGTTAAAATAATGAAATATAGTTTGTTAATGCTTGTATGCATGTGACAACTATTATTTCAAATAACTGAGCATTCCCTCATGGATAACTGATGCATGTCAGTTCAGACAGAGACCTAGTTGAGATCAAATGAGGGACAGTGTACTATCAGATGCTTGGATATTTATAGTAAGTATTCCTTGCATGGAGAAGGATCTATTTCCAAGAGAAATACGTATTATAGGAGATTGGAGGACTTGTGGCCTATATATTGAGGCCTAGGTAGTATATGATCTTCATCTTCTGATTACAGAGAGAACAAGATAGCTATTGAGCTGATTCTTTTTGTATGTGGTTGAGGATCTCCACTTGATTGATAATACATGGTTGGGGTTTTATGCTTGTGCTTTCCCCTGGATATATCTTGTGTTATGTGTTGATTATTTCTCTTGATCAGTTATGCATGTTTCTACTTGATGTTGCTCATGAATTCGGTTATGCTTCCGCTTAATGTTTTGTAGAAGTAGAACAAGTATTATGCTTTAGGACATTGCATATATCGATTTGTTCTGCATGTTTAGCCTCTCTTTGAGCCATAACAAATTTGCAAGGTAAGTTCTGTTATATAAGTTCATGAATGAAAAATCGTAGCACCACAATATATCCCAAAATATGAATGAAAACATATATCAATAAATTTTTTCAGATAGAAATAAATTTGATTGATAAAAACTTTTCCTAGAAAGTAAAATTGGACTATGAGTAGATCATTTTCTCCTTAGAGTTTGTTATATAATAGGGCATATTGTAGCCCATTTCCCAAAATCATCTATGATCCAAGTCATTAGGAAGTCTTACCTTAATCCACATGGTGGGATGATGCAAAGGAGGAATGTCAATTGATCAATAAGAAATAACCCCCATACTTTGTCACCCCCCTGTTGAAAAATGTAACTAGTGTCAATTTTCATAATGTAATAAAATATAATTTTTATCATTGATATATATATATATAAGCATGTTCTTCATGCTTATAGATTCAAAAGAGTCAAAATAATTTATTATGAGTAAAAAAGTAAAATGTATTTGAGTCTAGTCCAATTTGGACTTATGTAAAATAAAAAGAGTTTTTATTGAGTGAAAGTCCACCAAAATGTACAAGTCGCCTTGGGCTTCCAAGAAGCCACCCATTTGACCTCCTGGACACCACGCGCCCACCACACACACACACACACAATATATATATATTATTATATATATATATATATATATATATATTTATATAATATATTAATATATATTAATATATATATATATATTTTAATTCATCACCATCAATCACATCTTTTGCACCTAACTAATTTTGAAGTAGGAAAGAAAGAACTCACAAATGGAGGAATTTATGTGTAAAAAGGATGAATTTCAGAGCTTGTTGCATACCCGAAAATTTAGGAGCGAGATTTCAGGGAGGCCCGAAATTTCAAGAGTGAAAATATAGGGAAGTGACAGTTTTACTTATGTTGACTTTGCATGTGGATTTGAATTGGAGGAGAGTTAGACTTTGGAATTTTGGTGGCAGTTCTGATATTGGTCATGGTATTAGATATCTCATTTTGTTCTTATTCTATAAGAGAGGGATTGTTGTTGGGTTTTCCCCCTTGTGGGGTTTTACCCTAGCTTGGAGTCTAATTTTTGGTGTCTCTTGTCTCTTGTGAACTATGATATCTATTTTTATTGTTTTTAATTTTAATTTCTTAATGAATAATAAAAGAAGAAAAAAATAAGAACACTGAATAAGTTCACAAGTAATTATCATGTTGAGAATTTCCCCCTTGCATTGGAATTTCAACATGGTACCAAATCTAAGATGAAGGTGATAGCACCATTGAAGAAGCCCTAATCAGGGCTAAGTTTAGTGTGTAATAAAAAAATAAGAAGGTAAGATCATTTCTCTATGACATGAAAATCCTATGAAGCATTTGTATGTTGACACAAGTTCCTGTAACAACTATCTCTATGATAAAGAAAACCTTCTATGATACCTATATCTATGTGACGTAAAAAACACACGAAAGAAAGTTCTGGGCATAAATATATCAAGAAAATGAGTAGGTTAAAGGAGTTAACTAGAATAAAAGGTGAAAAAAGGTCTGAATTTTGTAAACTTGTGGTGACTATGGTAGCTTGAGACTCGACCAACTAGGATTACCGTAGCATAATACCTCTGAGCTTCCAAGACATATCCCTTCATGTGTTGTAAATTTATGTGATGTATCTCTCACTAAAATATGTGAAGTTTCTATGCGAGTTTCTATTCATGATAATACAAATTTCGATGATGAAGTCCCTATGACAAATTTGTACCTACAAAGAAATCCAAAACTTTTGTGGCATATGAATTTTTTTGTGATGTTGTGACATGCAAGCATACGAACTTCAATGATACCTTCTTTTTGTGACATGTGAAGTACTTCTACTTCTGAGGATCCAAATTTCATGGCATTATGCCTCTGTGGCATCTGAAGTTATATACTTCTATAAGACAATCTACATACCTTAAGCACTCCATATTATATCCAAGACAAATAATGGTTATTGAAGGATGAAAATAGAATTGAACTATGCTAGAACTCACTAAAGAAGATAAGAAGACCAAACTTTGCACTTGATATTCTCTAAATTTAAATCAAATTTCCCGTGGCACTATATTTGAAGTCTCCTTGGCACTGTGGGCTATACTGTACATTATCCCCTTGAAAGAAGAACTACATAAATTCAAACCTTATCTCTGAATGACATTCGAATTAGTTTGAGCATCTATATGACACATGAAAGTTGACAAGTATACTATAAAGTGAATTACTGAAGTCTATCTATGTGATATTTCTCTGTGAAAGAAAAGAGTTGGATTATTAATGCCAAACTAGAAAACCTATACAAAATAATGTTACACCTCATTATGATAAGGACCTCAATCCTTGATCAAATATGTGTGAAGTCTTTGGAACTATACCTCGATCATTTTTGTGGCAATCTTTGCAAAATATTAAACAAATTATATGACGATGTCTTCTAAGACTATATGTGAACATTTGCTTGTAAGATTACTCCATAACATATGCATTGGAGTAAATTTTGAAGACTTAAGGATACAATTTGAATTCATTACAACAATCTAAGAATATAAGTTGATCTTGTGACAAATAGAAGATAAAATTGCGATATCTTTGGCTCTTTGGAAGATCATCTCGCTGAACCAAAATTTTGTGAAGGGACTGTAGCTATAACGAACATCTCTATACTTTTGTGAAAACTATAAGACATTGAAGGCATATGAAGCTCATTTCAGTGGCACAAGTATGTGAAGATGCTATGCTACTTTCCTATACATAAATGAAGAACAATTACTTCAATGAAGCGAACGTAAGTTTGAAAGCAACAAAGACAAGGCAAGCAACCCAAAGAAATTTTTGTGGTTCGCATCCTAGCACAATGGTTGAAATATTGAGGCAACTTTTTTGGAGAAAGTTGTTGTGCAACCAACTCACAAATACATAGATAAACGACGTAAAAACTATCCTCTTCCAAGGGGAAACCTGCTTTACATTACATAAATGAACAATTCTTGGATGATACAAATGACAAGACCTCCTTTGTATATATAGGAGTCTAAGGGATCACAATATAAGTAGAGCCTACATAACAATAATAATGTAAAGACACAACAATAACAATAGTGGGCTTCTATGGGGCACAACAATAGCAATATGGGGGCTACATGGTTGCAACAATAACAATAAGGGGGATACACTAACAATAACAATAAGGGGTTACACTAGTATTATAGGGACCTAACATGTCCCTGTCCTTCAAAAATGTGTTGTCCTCAATGCTTGAGTAGTTATGGATGCTTCTGTATAAAATTATCATCCTCCCATGTGGAATCAACAACAAGTAAGTTCTTCCACTTAATGAGATCCTCTGAAATTGATCAATTCCATAGCTGTCGAGTTCTTGTTTCCATGACTGCTTCAAGATCAAATATGATTTTTTGTTCTTCATCAAGTTATGGCAACACTATTTGAATTAGAAGCTTCTCACTGGTAACCTTCTTTAAGCATGAAAAATGGAAAATTGGGTGTACTCGGGAACATGCAGGAAACTCCAATTTGTATGCCATAGTACCAATATTTTGCGACACCTTGTAAGGACCGTAGTACTTGGGTGATAATTTATTTTCCTTCTTAGCATACTTGAGAGACATTTGTTTGTATGGTTGTAGCCGTAAAAATACCCAGTCACCTACATAAAAAACTTATTTCACTGCGATGTTGATATGCCTGTTGTTTCATTCAATTCTACGCCAGAGTGAGGTTATCCTTTAAGAGTTGGAGAGCTTGTTGATGCTCAATGTGATATTCCATTGCTTGAACCTTAGATTTTTCTCTCAAATATGGTGTTATGGATAGTGGATGATATCCATAAAGTTCCATAAATGGGGTCATTTTTGCTGTAGTATGGAAGGAAGTGTTACACCACCATTTAGCTAGAGGTAACCACTTGACCCATTGTGTTTGTTTATCAGATACAAAGCAACGAGGATATCGTTCCAAACATTTGTTCACTATATCAATTTTCCCATCAGATTGAGGATGATAAGATAAGCTATGATATAATTGATTACCAAGACAAGAAAATAATTTCGTCCAAAATTTTCCAGTGAAAATGGGATCTTCGTCACTTACTATAATCTTTGGGTTTCCATGAATCTTTTGAATTGTTTCCATAAATGCAATAGCCACTGTATTGGATTTAAAAGGATGAGATAATGCACAAAAGTGTGAATACTTGGTAAGTCTATCAACTACCACCATGATGACACTATTTCCTTCAGAATTGGGTAAACCTATGATAAAATCCATTGAGACCTACTCCCAACACTGACTTGGAATAGCTAAAGGTTGTAACGGACCTGAGGTCTTAATTGTCTCAACTTTATTTTTTTGGCAAACCAAACATTCTGCCACAAACTCCTGAATACCAAATTTAACGCCATCCCAAAAAAATTCCTTCTTGACCCTATGGTAAGTTTTTAAAAATCATTAGTGCCCTCCTAAGGGAGAGGTGTGCAATTCCAAAAGAACCTTTTGTTTGAGTTGGGAGTTCTTACAAATATATAAGCAATCTTTGTACCATAATGAATCATTTTTCCAGCTAAATGTATCAGATGTACTGGGATCTTGCTACAACTTTTGAATGAGTGACCACATCTCTTCATCATTCTTCCATTAATCCTTTGCTTCAGTTATCCACTCAGGTTGGATAATAGAAATGACACAAAGCAATGCTTCTACATCCTCATTATTTCTTCAGAGTGCATATGCAACAACTTTTTTCTTCCTTTTTTTGTAGATGATTTCAAATTCATAACCCAACATTTTTGTCACCCATTTTTGCTTATATTTTGAAGATAATCTTTATTCCAAAAAGTGTTTAAGACTATCATGATCTTTATTTACCTTGAAGTGTCTACCCATTAGGTAAGGTCGCCATTGATGTAGTGCATGTAGTATTGCCAACATTTCCTTTACATAAATAGGTTTTTGTAAATACTATCCTTTTATTGGATGACTTTCAAAAGCAATGAGACTTCCTTCTTGCATTAAAACAACAGAAATTCCATTTCTTAAGGCATCACATTCCACAATAATTTTTTTTTGTGAAGTCTGGCATAGCTAAGACCGGTGCTTCATTTCTTATGGAGTCCAAGAAAATGCTTCTTTCTTCAATAATGATGTTAAAGGTGCCACTATTCTCCCATAATTCTAAACAAACTTGCGATAAAACCTTGTCAATCTGAGAAATCCTTGAAGATGGTTTATGGTTGTGAGGATTTTACATTCCTTAATGGCTTTAATTTTGCTAGGGTCTACCTTAACACCTTCATGAGATACAATAGACCCAAATATTCCACCTCATGTACTCCAAAGAAACATTTTGGAGGTTTTTGCATATAATTGTTTCTACTCCAATAGTTTGAGCACCATTCCAACATGTTGAACATGATCCTTCCAAGACTTGTTTTAGATTAGTATATCATCAAAAAACACTAACAAATTTTCTAAGGAAGAGTTTGAAAATGGAATTCATCAAACCTTGAAATGTGGAAGGTGCATTAGTAAGGCCAAAATGCATGACAAAAAATTCATAATGACCCTCATGAGTTTTGCATGCTTTTCTTAGAATGTATTGAGTCTTCCTTAATACCTTCATGAGATACAATAGACCCAAATATTCCACCTCATGTACTACAAAGAAACATTTTAGAGGTTTTTGCATATAATTGTTTCTACTCCAATAGTTTGAGCACCATTTCAACATGTTGAACATGATCCTTCCAAGACTTGTTTTAGATTAGTATATCATCAAAAAACACTAACACATTTTCTAAGGAAGAGTTTGAAAATGAAATTCATCAAACTTTGAAATGTGGAAGGTGCATTAGTAAGGCCAAAATGCATGACAAAAAAATCATAATGACCCTCATGAGTTTTGCATGCTTTTCTTAGAATGTCTTCAGTATTCATTCTAATTTGATGATATCCTTAACGAAGATCCAACTTGGTGAAGTAAATTGTCAATGAAATTCATCCAACAATTCATAAATGACAAGAATGGGAAATTTATTTTTAATAGTGAGCTTGTTGAGCTCCCTATAATCTATATACATATGCCATGATCCATCCTTCTTGTGCACCAATACTACTGGAGCAAAGAAATAACATTGAGTAGGTTGAATTATACCAGCCTCTAGCATTTCTACAACCATACGTTCAATTTCACTCTTTTGGGCATAAGGATATTTGTAAGGCCTGATGTTTAGAGGAACACTTCATGGAATCAAATGAATAACATGATCATGATCAAAAATAGGTGGGAGACCTTTTGGAGTCTCAAACACCTTGCAATGATTGTCCAATACTTTCAGAGATACAGAGAAATAGACGATTTTGATGTTTGAACCTCTAGTGAGCATAATTGTGCAATTATGCCCTGTTTTTCTTTCTTCAGAAGCTTTTTCATGCCATTAGGGATGATTATGTTTCCTAGTTTCCCTGTGATACCCCTTAATTCAACTTCCTTTCCTTCCCAAAGCAATTTCAAGAAAAGTTCTTGAAAATTGAAAGCTATCGTTCCCAAAGATTGTAACCATTGGAATCTTAGTACAACATCAACACCACCCATTAGAATGGAAAGCATTGGACTATTCAATACATATTCCCCCATGTTTATCTTGATATTATGGCATTTTCTAGAGCAATTTATAGTTCCTCAATTTGCAACCATCACTTGACACTCTCGTGCTGCATATAGGAAGCAATTCAATTCCTTGGCTATCTTACAATGAATAAAATTATGGGTACTACCCAAATAAAACAACACTATTACCTTTTTCTTCTTGATATATCCTTCTACCTTGAGAGTTTGAGGAGTGGTAATTCCTGCCAATTCATTACAAGATATAGTCTGATTCATTTCTTCTTTTTCGAGGGTTGGTTCTTGGTGTATATCCTCCTCTTTTAATGTTTCTTGTTTGTTCTCTTCCTCCTCTTCACAATATATGTAGAATAATTTATTCTCAGCACAATTATGACCTTTAGTGTATTTGTGATCACAACTATAAAAAAACCATTTTTCTCTTTTTTCCTCCAATTATTGTGGTGTCAACCTTGCAGGTTGTGGAAGAATAGGAGCAACAACATTTCCATCTTTATAGTTATGAGTGGTAGACTTATTGGTTGCAAAATTTTTCTTTCAACATTTCTTTCCACCTTGAATGCCTTCTCTAATGAATCATATTCCCAAAGGTGAACCTAATGTTGGATGTTATCTTTTAAAGTCCCTATAAAGACATCAATCCTATGCTATGGAATATCAATTACCCTAATATTCAATTTTTGGAAATCTTCAATGTGCTCTACCATTGAACCCTTTTGTTTGAGATTTATCAATTGGCTAAAGAAAGTGTTTCTCTTTGTATCTTCACAATGTGATATCATTTCCTCCGTAAAAATTGACCAAGTGACAAGTGGTTTACGAGAACAAAGCCATCTATTCCATATAAACTGATAAGGTTCTAAATATAAAGATGCAATACATACCTTTTGTGACGGTTGCACATTATATAGATCAAAATATTTCTCCATCTGTAGTATCCGTGTTACCAGATCATTGCCATCAAACTTCTTCATATCTATCT
>APFE030335813.1:78011-104643 GCA_000404065.3 Pinus taeda | reverse complement strand
CATTCATATTTTATATTCGTTTCACAAGAGTTAGCCATCTTAATCACAATTGAAAAAATCATTAACCCTTTTGAGAGAGCCCTCTCAGGTTGAGGAGGCTAAGCCTCAGCCTAAAGTAGGTTTGAAATAGTTACTTGAGGTCTTCCTAGTCTGCAACCTTCGAAGGTCAGATTTTGAGATAACACACTGTGGCATTCAAAAGCAATTTTCACACAACCTTATTTGCTAATGAATCAAAAGAACTATGTTATCAATAGTGGCACTTAGACTTGCAACACTTTCAGTATTATTTTCTATTTTTTCTTTTGTGGGGTTCTTATTTCCTTTTTTCTTATTTATTTTTTAACATACCCTATTTTCATTTTTATTTTTTTTGGAAATCATTTGAATATTGAAATGATTTACAATATGAAATCACAAATACAAAATACTCAATCACCTTGAGATCCTATAATTTATGGGACCCTAACATGACTTATGTTGACTTTGCATGTGGAGGTGACCTGGAGGAGGGTTGGACTTTGGAATTTTAGTGGAAGTTATGATCTTGATCATGGTCTTGGATATTTTATTTTGATCTGATTCTATAAGAGAAGGATTGTTGTTGAGTTTCCTCCTTATGGGGTTTTTCCCTGGCTAGGAGCTTAATTTCTGGCGTCTCTTGTTTGGTGTGCACTATGAGCTCTATTTTTCTTGTTTTGAATGGTAATTTCTTGAATAATAATAAAATAATAACAAAAGAATAACATTAAATAACTTCACATGTAATTATCATGTTAGAAATTCCCCCTTGCATTGGAATTTCAACACCCCCTCAAAGAGGTCCAAATTGGTTTCAAAGGAAGTTTTTAGATTCCTTCTAAAATAAGAATCCTCCTTGTAGTAGGAATTGGTTCCACGTGATTTAAGGGATGATATAGAAGCAAAAAACTACACACACACACACACACACATATATGGTCAATTGGGGCTGTTCTGAGTGGTTGGGTGGAATGGCTATTATTTTCCCCTCCTAGTTTCAAATCCTTGCTAGTAACATGATGAGCTATATTACCTTGATAATTATTGTTGTAATGGTTTTGTGCCGATAAATATTGTTGTATTGGCTTCTAGCCTTATGAACTCTTAAATTTGTATACTTGTGGGCTGGCCTAGTACTATCAACCTCACCCTCAAGTTGAGATGGAAGTTGGTTTTTTTACTCGGAATATATATTATATAAAGTCATTTTTTATTGTTATTTTCTATTTTTGTAGACAAGTGGTACACTACCAACTAAGGGGAAGTTCCAACTTTGTATACAACTATGCATGAAAAAATATGTACATATAAAAGGCACTGAAATGAATTTGGCATTAGTTCCCTTCTCATGTTCAGGAATGTACATAAGATAAGATAAACAATTAGTCAAGTATACAAATGTTTGAAAAATAACCATGAAAGTAAGTCAACGATAATAAAATATTATAGTAGAAAAATATAACAAGTTAAAAACATATCAAAATCAATAACTACAAGTATATATTATTTATAACTCCAAACTAAACCTTCTTATATAATCATTGAATTTTTCCTCTTTTTTTCTTTTCCAAATACAAATATTAGTCTTTATTCATTGTCATCTATATGCCCTATATTGACAGATTAACATGTACATCATAGAACAAAAAATTACCATGAAAAATTTCGTATTTTGGATTAACTTACAATAGAGTATTATTTACTGAAAAATGAAAGATAAATCATATCATTACTAACATATTAGATTTATTATGGCCAAAGCTTTTAGAAATTAATGTCTATTACACTGAATGCAAGTAACCATTTTCTCTTTCGAAGAAATATCTTAATATTTCATATGAGGAATACACATGTTTTGGTCCCCTAGGGACTCTCAGAAAAAAAGGCTTGAAGTAATTACAAGGATATACTCATTATAAGCTCAACATGTCACATCAAAAGGCTTGGAAATGGAATATTTCCCTTAAATTAAAATGTCTCATTTGGTTGGTGGTTCATAATAAAATTCTTACTTGGGATAATTTATATAAGAGGGACATACATGGTCCGGGTAGATGTGTACTATGTTATAGTTCATCAAAAGATGTTGTATGGATTGATAATTTTTAGAGCCTTAACATCATAGTCATGTGGGGTAGGTCTTTAGTGAGTCTATGTTTCCAATATTGTTTTCAGGATCAAAAGGAATACAAATCCTTACCCTTTTATATGATGTGGGGCTTATGGAGAAAAATAAATTCTCAGATATTTGAATACATTGTGCCAACTATTAGTAAGACACGTCATAAGATCCTCCCTTTTTTTTTGGAGATTGACCCGATTAAGGATATGTTACCCAAAAAAAAGGTGTATTCACAATGACATATGGGCTTCTTTTCCAGTTGGTTTTTTTGATGCGGCATCTTCTACAAAGGTATGTCGAAGTGTCATGCATATTGTTATTAGTTTGGGGGTTTTCTACCATTTTAAATGGTCTAGCGATAAGGGTTCTAATAATAGATCAAAGATCCTCGCTTTATGGGATGTACTATTTTGTGCCAAGTGGTTAGCCTTGGATGAAATGGTAGCCTTTGGGGACTCTAAATTGTCCAGTGATTGGGTTAACAAGGCATGTATTCTTGAGATTCGTGAAATTCACAATTGGATGAACAAGATTAGATTGTTGATTAGGCCTTTCTCAAGGATATCTTTCTTTCATATTTATTGTGAACAAAATCAGGTTGTGGATCATCTTTCAAAAGAACATTTATCTTCTATTCTAGGTGTGATCAAGTATTTTGCATAGGAAAATTATTCATTCCTAATCTTGGGTCATAGTCAAATACGAGGGTTCCAATATTAGTATGATATTTTGGTATTTGTATATCTTTTTTCTTTTATCAGTCTCTACAAGTTGGTAGAGTCAACACTTTAGAGATATGCATCCATAAGTTTGTGTTTTTTAAAGTTTAGGAAAGTGATAGGAATAGGTCTATAATCAGATATTAATAGAGACATATGTGGTTAAGTTGTAGTATCTTTTTTGTGAAATGTTAGTGACGTGGTTGGATCAATTGAAAACACATGTAAATGAAACTTCTTTTATAATTAAAGCAAGTTGTTTTTTCTTTTTGGAAAAAAAAAAACTCAACGTGTCACATGCAAGAATTGAGCTTGGATGGGAGGGATAACAACATTTCCCCCAAACACTAAAACTACATCCAATTGACGAATGCAAGTAATCCATATCTAAGTATGGTCTCTTTCTTTTTGGTATACTCTTTATAAACATGGCAAAAGTTTCATTCTATTTGAAAAATAAGTCATACTATAGTAAGTAATGATTATAACTATAAATATAAGTTATTATAAAATAAATACATATTTTCCAATATTATATAATAATAATTAAATATGTAGTTACAACTCATGATGATTTTTTTCTATAGTGTTTCATTGAGGTTTGCAAAGTCTAAGAACTAATCATTGTGTAGTTACTATGTTGGTCAGAATGTTGACCAAAATATTTCAATTGAAAAAGATGAAGAAATTGACCATTGAATATTTTTGAGTTGATGCCAAAGAAAAATGATTTGGAAGAGTTAAGTTGAAATGTTACTCATTTGAGTATCCTTACTTGCACCAATTCATTGGATTCAATTATTGTTGAACCTGGCATATAAATACTCTACATAAAAATGTTGGTACTCACGTGTGAACAATGGTTGACATTCTTTTAGAAATTTCATGTTTCATTCCTATATATTTATAGTTTCTCACATATGGATTAGAGTCTAAATGGAACACATGTTACACACAAATTTTGGATGGGCTATGATTAAGATACTTTATTTGTAGCCTTATATGGCATTATAACATCTAATTTTATATGCATATGGGTTGATGTTTATATTATCAACTTGGATGCATATGATATTAGGTAAAATGAATTGAAGGTCAACATAGGATTTGACTAGAAAGGTCAACTGAGTAGTGAACTAGTCAGATGGGATGACGAAGGTGGTCTTGACTTAATGGATTTGTGGGTAGTGCAAGGTATAAAAGTTGGAGATGGAGACACACTCAATGTGGACAAAGTTAGTATGTCTTCCTCATTCTAAGGGATTTAGTTATACATCATGTTATGTATAGATGATCATATGTATTGATTTATCAAACAAGTTTTATGTGTTATTCCATAAATTAATCTATGTTCACTTATTTTTTGTGTTATAATGATGTCTTTAAATACCATCTTTTCTTGGAATTTATTGTTCTTGACTCTTATAATTTCTTGGTTCCCCAACACCAACAATTCCTTCTTCCCACTAATCATGAATAGCTATGTAAAGAAAATACTTTTGTACTACATATATAGCTATTAAGATATAAATGCAACTAAAGTATTACATCTTTCTAATTTGATTTATGTAATCTACCCAATTTGGTATTATCAAGGTTAAAGAACCACTTACATTAGCTTAATCTTGGCCTCTTAGTGCCCCACACTGGTGGTAAGACTAGATATGAGGCAATGCCACTACTTCACTTGCTACATATTGACCATGGAATACGAGTAGCTTTATTCCTATCCATTCCTTGAAGGTAATCTTTATAAGTTTTGGCATTTGTGGTCAAAACATAGGACATAGTTATTTTTTTGTAGTAACATATGGAAACTTTCTATTGACCTAATTTGTATTTTTATTTTTTTTACTATCCCTTGAAGCTTAGTGGCGAGGGTCTTCCTACTAATAGAAGGTTAACATACCTAGAGTTCATAATATATGTTAAACTATATTTCCCACAATGTGCACAAGCTAAAACCTTAAGACACCTTTTATAATTTTCTTCGCTTAATGGGATGGTTTGGACTTTGGGCCAAGGTTCAATTTTCATGTCAACAATTTTTACCTCCCTCCCTACCCCAGTGGATTACCTTATAAGGTGATTACCTACCCTAGGCCATAAAACTTTAGGCCACTTGTTGTTGAAATATGTAACTAGGTCTAGTCTTCATAATGACATATGTAAACATGATTTATGTATTTAATGTAAAAAGAAAAATAAATTTATTATTTTTGTTCTTAAGGCATCGATTTCATGCCCAAAAGAAATTTATTTTTAGGTCAAGCACCCATTGGGTGCTTCTGGGTCAATTGAGTCATTATAATGTATTGAAGACCATTCGGGCATGTTACATATTGTAAAGAATTTTTTTTATTTGAGTCTAACTCAAGTAAAAGACCCTCGAAGACCTCGTCATAATGCTCCTAGACAAGTCAACCTTTTCCAAGTGTCAAGTCAACCTAGAGAAAGTGATAACTCAACCCTCAAACTAGGACAAGAATCCTATATATATGAGGCTACTCGGCCACCTTGAAGGGCATCCAAGCATACACCAAGAGTTCGATCTAAAGCATAATAATCACTAGAATATCCAACGAAGAAGGAAGAAGATAAAACGAAGGAAATGTTGGATTTATTTAGGATTGTTTTGGGTAAATATCTCACATGTGTGGACTATTATTATGGCATCATTTCACCTACAATAAGATCACGTTACAGTAAGGTCAAGGAGTCACGTGAAGGATTAAATACAAATTGATATTCAATCTAATTTTTTGAAGAGAATTGCTTCCCAAGTGAAGAAAAATAGAGACAATATTCACCATATTTCTATCACATGTGTGAGCTAGGGTTACTGCAGGAGGGGGTGAAAATCACAGTCAAAAGTGCAAGTTTGAAATTGAGGTTGAAGAGGAAGCAAGGATCTGTTGGAAGGCTACTTTGAATATCATTAACTTTATGGAAGAGGATCTCATCCATGAGAAGTTTGACTTGGTATTGGAGGGATCTTGGTCAAGGGTCATAGGTCTTGGAATTCGTCAATTGAAGTTTTATAAGAAGAGAAGAGTTCTTGTGGGTTTTCCTCTCAAAAGGAGAGGTTTTGGCCCTGGCTAATGACCTACATATCGTGTCCCATTGTCTCATTTCTTTTATTGTTTGATATATGTTTGATGATAGAGAACACTAATAATAATAAAGTGAAAGGAGAATCTAATCAAACTAAGTTAAAAATACATCACAAACAGTTATCAAAGAAGAGAAATCACCTAACTTGTTGCCTCTAGATTTCTCAACACTTGGATGGTTTCCAAAGTTTAAATTCCCGTATGGATATGGAAGAAGCACCATAATACTCTATTTATGGATGTTGTGTCATCCAAATAAATCTTGTGGTATGATATGTATTTGATATGTGTTGATTTGATTATATAGGTCAAAAGATAGCCTTTAAGCATGTTGTTGGAAATGAAACGCCTCTAATGGTTTCCAGAATACTTGAAACACCCCCTCCCTACCCAAAAAGTACCATGAGTAGGGTACCTCTTCATCACCCTAGTGTGTACTCGATAAGAGTGTTTGACCATTTAAGACCATATAAGCTTCCCTCATGGTTGTTTCAATTAGATCTAAGTTTGATGACCTAGTTGGATTAACTCATATTTCACCTTTCCACAATGTAGGCCAATATATTTGGGAGTGGTGGGAGAGAGCATGCAATCGAACTCTTATGCCCTTTATAAGTAGACAAATAGTTCCCTACACTTGTGTTGTTGATCTTAGAGGAGCCCAAGCCCCTAAAGCACCCTATTGATAAGCGAGGCCCTTTTGTATCCATTAATGTGGATTCTATAGTGATAGGTTGAGACAAGGGCCTAGACAACCATGGTCAGCATCCTCTAGGAGATGACATGATCATTGTGTTGAGTACAAAACACTCAAAATTTTGAAAATTTGGGTATCACTTTTCAAATGATTTATGGAGTAAATTTGAAGATATTTTTCTCTAATTAATTATGCATTTCATACAGCATAGTAAGTATCTTTGGCATTAAGAAAAACCCAAAAAAAGTTATATATCCCAAAACTCCCTTTCTAAGCTAAAGTAGAATTGATGTTGTCAAAGTTCTCATTAACATTAGATAAGAAATTTTGATGTTCGTTGATACAAGAAATAATTTTGAAAGTGATGATAAGAAGGATTTTTCAAAAGAGCCAATACAAAATAAATGTAAGTTCACAAATATTAAAGTTTTAATGAGCATTGAAAGGAATATTTTGAAGTTCCCCAAAAGGGTAAGGAAAAGAAAAGTTTTCTCATAAGACAAAGATTTTGAAGCATTGATGCAAAAGATTTAGAGCATCAGTAAAAAGTTTCAAGGGTGACATTATAAATGTTTGTAGAGAACCAATAGAAATTTTTTAGGTGCCAATCTAAAGGTTAAATAGTTGTTTGATTAAAAAAAATACCCTTTTGTGTATTTTCATGATAATTTTTCATTTTGAACGTTTCAAGCATTCCTTGCACCATTGGGAAGGTCTTATCAAGATCTAAAACTTTGTAGTGATACTTTTTCATTGATTTAGCACCATCTGTTTCAAAATGTTGAAATAGAGCTATGGTATGGAAAAAATATTTCTATATTTTATGATAAATTCTATTTTCGATCCTTGTTTTGAGAGTGCTTTATATCATTGAGATGGTATGGACAAGGCTTACAACTTTATTGTTATATAATTTCATTGATTTGGCATAGTTTGTTTCTAATTTTTGAAATAAAGATATCGTATAACCAATGTTATAACCCATTAAAGGAAATCGAACTCAAGAAAGTAAACTAAAAAATCCTTCTTGTAATATCAAAAAAAAAAAATTAATGGTAAATGTGCTTTCTAACTCATCTATCTTGCAATGTTTATATTCAAATCCTTACCAGTTGCAGATGTGTTGGAAGCATTGCAAGGAATGTAGGGTGGGGCATGAAAGATAAATTATGAAATTTCTTCCTTAGCATGTAACCACTTTTGATTTTTTTTTTCATTAAAGATTAAAATATGTCTCAACTGGAGTCTATTCGCCTAGAGAAAAAAGAAAGAAGAAAGAAGAAGAAGAGAATCATTTATGGGACCGCACCTTTTCAAATTTACCAAAAGAACTTTAAGTATTTCCATGCTATAGTATATGTGGTGAATTAGTTAATCAATAAAATTTTTATGAGGCTAAGCATGCATGAATTCAATATTTTAATTAATTGGAGATATGGTTGATGCTTGAATTTTTGCATATGTTGGGAATCCCGATTGTCGTTAGACCAAATCTTGTAGGTGTTAGTCAATAATCACATTTCCAGAGATAAGGATCCACGAGAGGCAGTGACTCCATGTCATGAAACACACAGGGAGTGTTGATTTATTCAATGTCCAACAATCTCCCCCCCAATGCGAGCTGGGTGTGTATCAAGCTCATTATCCATGATCTAATACCACTTGTTTGGAATCACGATTGCTATTAGACCAAAACCCACAAGTGTTAGTCAATCATCACATTACTAGAGATAAGGATCCATGGGAGGTGGTTAGTCCATGTCATGAAATACGTAGGGATCGTTGATTTATCCAATGTCCAACAATATCAATACCAAATGTATGTTTTAATACTATAAATAAATTGCCTGCGAATGAATTCTTAAAATAGAAAAATAAAAATGGAGAGAACAAAAAACAAATGTACAAAGATATTTTCCCCTGGATCCAAAAACTGGAACTACCAGATTGATTTTTCATTATGTTACTTTCAATGTTACATTACATATATATACATGCTTAAGCATTCATAAAACCGAATCCATTAACCATGGATTAGAACATAACCGTACTTCCCTTGACCAGATCTACAAAATACCACAGACATAAAACCATCATGCCCAAAACCATGCATGTGGTGATAGTCGTGGAAATAATATAACACACACCTAGCAAAATTTGTTTTTTATTAAGATTTCTTTTTTTGAAGATGTAAATTGCATGAATAGATTGTGTTGGAAATGTAACCCTCAGGGATTATGGGAATTTCATTTTTCACTTGGGAGGAAGGTAAAAATCCTTTAGTGAACTTGAACAACCATCGCGAGTCTAAGAGACCACTTGGAAGATGAAACCAACGGTAATAAAATTGTATCTATGTGTATCATATGAATGAATATTGAATTTCACACCTTATCAAATTTTGTATTTCAATTTTGTGAGACTAATAGTGTTATCAAAGCTTAGGTCAATTTTTTTAGGTAAATCCTCCATTGAATGCTTTTGGGATTTATGTCAAGTGTCCTTGTCCATGTCATAATGTAAAATATGCTTCCTGGATTTCATTTAACACGAAAGAAAAATATTTTAATGTAAAATAGGTCAATTAGGCCTCCAACAAGTCGGTCTTAAAATGAAAAAGTCGACCTAACTAAGGGCATAATCTCCTATATAAAGGAAACAATTCAACCTCATTTGGAGTACTCACTCACCAAGTTCGATCTACAGTTGTTGGGGTAGTAAAAAGTGTGAAATTCAAGGAAGAAAGTGGAAAAATCTAGTGAAGTGGAAGGAGGTCTCTATCAAGCACAAGAAGTCAAAATTCTCTCTCTCTCTCTCTCTCTCGTGTGATGCTATTGAGTTGCTGGAAGGGTCGAAGTTGTAGTAATATAATTGGGCCGAAATTCTAGTTCTGCTGGGGGTTGAAATTATGGGTTGTTGTTGGGATGAAGTTGTTGGACAAGAAGAAACTAATGAAGTTTGTTGAATCGTATTGAAAGGTTGACTTGGTGGAGGATGAAGGTATTTTGGGTCTACGGTCTTGATCTATATGAACTTGAATTTTCTTGTGGAAGACTTTGACTGAGTTTTCCCCTATATAGGGGTTTTATCCCTGGAAGAGTGCCTAAATTTAGTGTATTTGATCTTCATGTTTTGCTTGTGATAAATGCTTGATGAAACAAAGATAAAATAAAAACAAAATAAAGTTAATAAGAACACAAAAATATCACAAGTAATTATCAATATAGGAAAATATTTTTGCCTTTCTGATTTTATAACATGGTATCAGAGTTAAGGTGAAGAAGGAAGAAAAAACAGACTGAAGATGTTAAAGGAAGGTCACAAGGAGTAGAAGATAACAATATGAAGAACTCAATAAAGGGAGAAATCGAACTAAAATGAGCCTCCAACTACAGGGTCTGGGAAAAGAGGATATATCTTATCCTTGCTAAGCACAAAGTTTTGGACCTTGTTCAAGGAAAAGTCAAGAAGCCTATAGGTGAAGCAGAGAAAGAGAGGTTTAGAGAAACTAAAATATTCGACATGAATATTATAGTAGATGGATAAAAGGACAACCTAATTCCATACATATCCAACATGGACTCCGCTCAAGAAATGTATGAGGCTCTATCCAAATTATGCATCATTAAGAACATTGGTCAAATAACAAGCCTCAAGAATGAAGTAAGGACAATATGGATGACAAGAGATGATAATGTATCATCTTAATTGGTAAGGATATCTAGAATAAGAGATGAAATCCAAGAAATAGATGAAGTTGTACTAGAAAATGAGCTTGTAGTTGCTTCTCTTCTAGGACTACCAAAATTTTGGAGTGCTTTTTCATTAAGAATTAGCAGTTGGAAGCATAATCTAACATTCAAACAAATCTAGAATGCATGCAGTCGAGAAGACTCATTAGTAAACAAAAAGAAGGAGGATGAAGAAGAAACACCTACTATTCCTATTCTTCTCATTGCAAGAATAAGGGAGCCTTCAAGAAGTTCAAAGGACGAAAGAAGAAAGTTGACCTATCCCAAGATTGAATGCTACAACTGTCATAAGATGGGTCATTACAAAAATCAATGTATTGAGAATCCAAGAAATAAGAAGAGAGATAAGGAAAAAGCAAATACCACCGATGAAGTTCAACCCAAGAAGAACAAGATTGAAGAGTTAGAAATAAAATACTTATACTACTAAGTCCTCTCTTACATATCCTTCTTAGTCTTATGTTCTAAGTTTTGTATTGTACTTTATGTGAGTTTGTAGGTATAACATGTCTTGTTAGATTTTTTTTGAATTATTTTGATAAGCTATAGTTGTCCCTCAGAAAGATTAAATTAAAAGGGAGCCTCTACCATTTTACCAAGAGATAAGTATTTTGTTATTTGTCTCATATTTTCATGTTTGTTTTCCTCCTCACACCAATATTTGTTTGTATTATATGCTAATAACCTTTTATGTTTTACTTGGTAGGAAAGATAGCAGAATACACAAAAGTTATGGAGGAGACTTCAAAGGATAGACTTGAATCAAGAAAAATTTTTGTTGCAAAGGAAGCCCTTCAACAATTGATGTCCTACAAGGTTTGTTAAGGAAAAACACAAGGTATGTCTTAGATTGTAAGTTTTGTTATAATGTTCTCTTCATGTAAAAGGTACGATCATTATTCTTTTAAAATTTGTTGAATTATAAGTTGAAATCCTAGATTTTAGGGTTTTGCTGAATTAGGGTTTATGAGCAAGACCCTTAGCTAAAATAAGCTCTTAGGAATGAAACCATGGGTATGTATTCTTTTGCATAATTGAAACCCTAGCCTGATTGAAATCGTTGCATATCTAAATTTGATATATTGATGTTTGTACCTAAGGGTTTACACCAATAAGTATTGATATAAGTCTATAGTATATGATAATGCATATGTTGGCGAGATAATCTTCCCTAAGGTAAGGGTTGACAACCTCAACAAATCGAAGGCATACTATCAACAAGAAGCATACATCCAAGAAAGAAAACTGTATAAACTACCAAACTTGGGTTTGAGAGGAGTACCAGTAGGTCCTATGTTTGATGTCGATCTTGTAGGGTCCAAACTCTCTACTTCCTCCAAAGTGATCAAACCCGCAACACAGTTTAGAGAAGCATATATATAACAAGTAGTTCAAAGTGCGTGCATAATAAAAATGTTAGATCATCAAGCATAAACATATAAACCATGATATGTTACACATGAATCATAAAAAACATGAGATCATAACATATCAGGAACAAGACAAATCTTCTTTATTAATATCAAGAAATAGTAGTGGATAGATACAACCTGATTTGACCATGACACCAACGAAACCTTCCTTTGGATCCACCCATCCCAAGGCTCAAATAGCACCTCTCAAGAATGTGAAAAAAGATGCCATATAATGGAAGATGACCATCTCTGGAAGGAAACAAGGGTTTCCTTTGATTGTGAGTACAAGAGGCACATGGAAAATCAGACTTGATTTGGGGTCCTTCTATTAAGACTTCCCATGCGGTGAATAACTAACACCAGAAATTAGTTGATTCAGTTAGGCCATGAGCTCATGTAGGTGGGATTTCAGTGAAACCCGTAAATCCTGCCCGAAAGATGGGATATATTTTTATTTTTTTCCTATTTTAAATCATGTATATGAGTTCTATATTATGGTACTCGCTTGTGTACATCCTTTTTAAAGGGTAGAGTCACGTATGGAATTGAAAATATTGTTTTTTAATAAATGATCAAGTTTGAATAGGGAAGGGATGCCCAAGGCCATATTAGAGCATCAAAACTACAAGAGTGTTGAATGATGCTATAACATATGCCCCCTAATATATGAGGTCAGAATGGGTACATGATGGCCAAAATGTATTAAGTACAAGGGGAAATCTTTTGAGGGCCTGAGAGGATATCACCAAATTCCAGCTCACTGAATACCTATAGAAGGAATAAGAAAGAAGACTCATGTATGAGGAAATCATACCCATGCTCAGAGATAGTAAAGCATGTCCACTGATAAAGTACAAAGAAGATCCATCATGTATGAATAAGTGTGAAAATAATATTGAATAATACATAGTAGGTCATCTAATCCTAGCCACAAAGGAACACAATGGAGCTATGTCTCAATATCACATATAAAATAAAATTTGATCAATGATGTTCGAAGAATGCATGATCACAAATGCTGCATAATTGATTGTCATAATAGTACCATGTCATGTAGGTGGAATAGTGGTACTGCATAAACTCAAGTGTCAACATATAAGATGTTTCTATGATGAACTGCAACATATAATGGTGGCTGGTAACACTGGTAGAAAACTGAAAAAAAAATTGACAAATAAAACCAAGAATTTGACACAAACCGAGGTCTTCATCGACCGCAGATGGTAAATTTCTACACTATGGGAATAAATGAGTTGAAGTCAACCATGTGAGAAATCATTTGATTGCCGGTCATTGATGTATATCATTAACAAATGTGAGACAACTCACTAATAATGATGATGAGATTCAAGGTTCCCCAATACAATCTAACAAGTGTGAATAAATGTGTTGAATTTGAACACTTGAGACAATCTATCAATTAGGATATAATGATGTATTCTCACTATCGATAGCGAAGGAGTCTGCCACTGATGACTACAAACCTGTTGATGGTGCTAGACTCGCCAACATTCAAGGGATCTCCCCAGTATTAATTCCCAACTAGACCTCACACCGTTTGGTGTAAGAGTCCCATCCGGTATGATGGCCCGATTTCCATTATATTAAGGATATTCCTTAACTCTTGCTTGTCAGCACATGAGAGTCAGATACTTAGTCTTCAAACAATGAGGTTTGTGTGTCTGGTGAGTGCTTAGTGTCACTTGTGTCAAAGTTATTTCACTGCAGAGGGAGAGGGTGAGAGTGAGTCTCAAGTCGAAAGGGAATAGTCCCAACCTAGTTAGAGACACAAAACACAACATGATATGTGCAGCTTTTGGCAGATTAGTCCACACAGATGTGGTAGTCACAAACAAAAAGTGAACAAATATCACATACAACACCCAACGGAGTAGTCCACATGAGTGTGACGGTCGTATATAACAATTTTACAAGAATGAGTCTGTCCAGTGTTTGATGGAGTATTCCACATGGGCGAGACAACAATGACAACTGATACAACACATTTTCAACAACATATGCACTAAAACAACCGAAATAGTTCAACTATCTTAGTACAAGTTAAAGCAACATGCATTACAAGCATCCAAATAATATTCTTACAAATGAATACAATACATGTGTGAAAATGTGTTGGCTTGTTGACAAGCTTCTGAATTAAGTGAAATTTCCAAGACACATTTGTACACCATTCATCACTAACCTCGATAGCGGGGCATTGGAGCCACTGCTCACTCCTCAAAGAAAAGACTACAAACTCTTAAGGCTATGTGGAGGAGCCAAGGTGAAAAGTATTTTGCATGTACAAATGAGGGGTATATATAGCCAAGGATGAAATTGACCCTTGTGACTGTTCGAATTCCCTCATGATTGTTTGACTTACATGACTCTTCGAATTACATGACTCTTTGACTTCATCTATGGGTCTCATGGACTTCCACATTACATTACGTTGGTTACACAGTTATGACCCAAAGTAGTAATGTGGCCAAGGCGACTCATGACACAACTCAACATGACGCTACAATTATGCACATGTTGGTTGTGTTGTTTGTGTCGAGCTTCTATGCTACTCAGTGATGAGTGTGCCCATGGTGTACCATAGCTTCATCTATACATGGCAAAGTGTGCAAAGTCTTCAATGGTCATGGTCTTCACTTGATAGTTCATGTGTGTGCATGTGTCTCCTTCACTTGATACATGGTATGCTTTGTGTGTTCGTCCAACCGCAAGCAAGTCGTCTAGCATGCACTCCTTGGTCATCCCGTTCGTCGTCACACTGTGTCTCATCCATGTACCTGTTTCTATAATCACACATGATGAGATGACATCAAATCCATAAATCCCCTAGTTTACCATGATGTATTGTCTTTAGTTTCCAAGTGCAGGTGACCGGGAAAAAGGACAAGGCTCTGAAACAATGCAGATCACATTTCAGGCCATGATGCGAAGCTCCAGGGTACTGTTGGGAAAAAATGCGCAAATTTCATTGAGAGGCTAGATTGACTAGTCCGGGATAACAATGACATCTGCAAGATCTGGCTCAAATGGGAGGGAAAACTGCGTAGATTTCCAGAGGAGGTTGGGAGTGGGTTGCGAGAGCTTGCTGGCCAAAACTTTGCAGATCTGGGAGGAAGTCAAGCAGGAAATATCTACACAATTTCTGGGCTGAGTGGGGTGTCAGGAAGCAGGTGGAATATCAATGAAAACTATGCAATTTTCAGGAGGAGTGGCAAGCAGGCCGACAAGGGGACTGACTGACAAAACTGCGCAATTTCGAAAGACAATGCAGTGAAAGGAAGTGAGTGCATGTCCCTCTTGTCTACGTAATTTATTCAGGCAGTGCAAGTATGTGGGCTAAAAAATTCTGTGTAATTTTGAGGATGAGTGTAGCCCTGGGTCACTACCCAAGTCAAATTCTCTGGTTGACCAATGGGAGGCTTGATGGATAGGCTTGGGGGAAGCGCAAACTAAGATAGCTCCTTGGGAAACTTATGCATTGTTCTAGGTGATAGTTAGCTAGTTTGATTCCAGGATTAGGCAGTGTAGACTGCCAGGGGGAACCTCAAGCTATGTGTAGTTCTGGGAAACAATGCTTGGTCATTGAGAGCTGAGCCTATGTAGTGTTGTTTAGTGTAGTCTGACTGATGGAGGGTGGTTCGGTCGAAAAATATTCAGAAAAATGGTTATATGTGTGGGCGAGTGAACTCGTTTATACATGAACACACAGTGAACATGTCTCAACGACCAGACACCTCAAACCAACAAGACAACATATCTCAGTGTGAATTTCTAAAGAGCGACAAGTGCGACACTTGAGATGGATCATTGAACAACCATGATGACACTTGTGTGACATTGCTTACTAATTTGTGTGTGTGTGATAGACGTTTACATAGTGAACACAACTCATACACACAAAGAGAAACCTTCAACATCACCAGAAAAAGGTCGCAATCATGACATAAAATTCAACATGTTGAAGATGATAGTTGGTCAAACAAGCGAAAAGGAAGCAAGACATGTAGAGGAAACACATGAAATGAATTTTGTGTTTGTATACATGCATGTTAATGAAGACATGAAGATATGACATTGAAAAGTGGTCCTGCAAAACTCAACTAAGAGGTGTACTTCGAAAGGTGTTCTTTACTTACCATATTTACCCTCGAGATGATTATGCATCAGATGGAGTTTGCATGTGGTCCTGATCTTTTTCCATCACTTGGTCTCTTGGTCATTCTCCTCAACTCCTTGGGAGTGATCTCATCATGTCACCTTTTCCTATTGTCACTGAGAGATAGGTCAATGTTGTTTCAGCGAGCGGTGATTGCTGCCGAAATGAGGCCTTGAGGGGCCCATCTGCGCACTTTCTACATGCAAGATAAATAGCAAAGCTTAGACAACACTGCACAGTTTTGAGGCATAGGACACTACTGTGGGATGTGGGTCCTGGGAGGACACCTCTGCACAATTTCTGAATGCAAGGAAACGAGACTGATCTGCACATTTTTGGAGAGAAGTGCTGGATGTCGGACTTCTCCGCGCATTTATGGAGAGTAGTGTAGGCTGCTGGACTGCTCTGTGCATTTTTGGAGATCAGTGCTGGCTGGGAAACCGAGGGACAATACTACGCATTTTTTGAAGACAATGGGTTCCAGCTGCAGAGAGGACACTGGAGGAAACCATTACGCAATTTTGGATGCCAAGTTCTAGCAAGAAATGGAGGAAGATTGCGGGTTGCAGAAGAAAAGTGAACAGTTTCGAGACGCTGGATGAGGCTAGGTTTCTCGGAAAAATGACTAAGTGTGAGATCAATGAAACTGATGTAAACAGTGGTAGGACTCGACTATGATCGCACATAGACACTTAGTGATACAACGTAGACCATCCATAATGCATAAGACATACTTTGATTGTTGCAACAAGCTTCGTGACAAGAGTGTGTGAAGTGAGTGTGAGACATGTCTATGTGATGATAACAACTCATACATACATGCTTCCCTTGAAGAAAAACAACATCTCCTTTGCATGCCAAACAATAATCCTTATGCCTAAAGGTTACATCTTTCATGAAGATGAGAACATGAAAAACTCTTATGATCAAGGAGAGGAGCTTGAGATCATCAGCTTACCAACAAGTGACCAAGGAATGATCGATCGCAGGATCCAAGGTAGGCTCCTAAATTTGCATGCGAGCAAAAATTTTGGAGGGTGGTTGTAGTCACTACAACATTTGCGACACACTAGTAGAACTCCAGCTCTCTTTATGGACCTTGTTTCGTGAAAATCGAGTCTAACACTTCTGGAAGTATTGTTTGATTGTTTGATCGTGATGGCTTCCACACTAGCTTGTGTGAAAGATGTAGTCCCTACCATTCTCTTGATCGGTCAGCACACATTCCAAGCCAAGTCAACTTAGTTGTTTTGATTGGGGAAGAGGGGTATATTGATGCACAAGTAATATCACTATAATAGTTTAAGTTTCATCTATGATGTTGCTCTACTTCCAGCAGGCCTGGACAGTACACCGATAGAGTCACGCAGGAACACAAGCATCGCTCCGTTGCCAGCGAGCCATGTTAGTACCCCAATGAAGTTGCTTGTATCACCTCTCTGCGCAAGAAGGATTTATCTTCTTTCACCTTATTCATTTCTCATTTTTTCATTTTTTAATTTTTTCAAATAATTGTGCATAGGCTCTTATTTATTTCAGAGACAAGAGGGATCTCGACTTCATGAGAGCAGAAGAGGTTGTTCCTTCAGAGAAGTATGTTATATATGCCTCTGATATACTTATTAAGGTTTTCCCCCTCACCTTACTCTACTTGACTGAGATGACAAGAGTTAACCCAAAAGAACTGATTAGAGTAGGCGGTACTAGTTAATAGTGCAAGAATTGTGTTTTCACCAAGACTCACTTTGAACATAATGCATTTTCCATCAAGGCATCATTGACTGAAGATAACAAGTTGTTCATAAAGAGAGAGGACAATAGACAACCATATGTTGATATTTTTACAACTCCTCTTAGATTTTTCTGGCTTGTCTTGAGAGCCAAACAGAGTTTCATGAGAGGCTAACCTAAGGGTGCAAGAAAGCAAAGAAAGAAAAAATAATAAGTAAAGTGAAAGAAAAACAAGTAAGAAAATAAAGAAAGCAAGAAAACCAAACCAAGTAAGAAATCAAAGCAAACATGAAAATTAGGAATTAACGCAAAGCAAGAAAGCAAACAATACTCCTACTTCTACGCTAAACAGTGCATGGGCCTACTCACGTGAAGTGATATTTCCAATGCAACCACTGATGCATTGGCTGGCCCATGTTGGTGAAGGCATGGTAAACAAGAAAGTTGTAAATGTAAAACAATGAAAAATAAATATGGAACAACGAGACCAACACGCTCTAAGTTCTAAAGCATCTACAAAAAAGAAAAGAGCAAATGCACAAGACAAACATTTTGTAGACATACCATGGCATTGTGACATACTATGTGTAGACTCTTTGGACAACGACATATGAGCGAACATTAGAAAGACAAAGAACTTATGCTTTGCAAGCGTGCTCGTTGTGTAAGATTCCTCGAGGGCATGAGCGATGGGATCACGTGATTTGAGTGAAGGAAGTAAAATTTGTATATGGGATTAATCATTAGTGCAAAGCAGAGAGTGATGAGGAGCTTTGGGTGTTTCAAATTTTTTCTAATCGGGAGTGGGACTAACCTTAGGACAATGAGGGCCTAACATAACCATCATCTCAGGCTAAAGTGCCTCGACAACTTGTGAGGTTTCCACTTCGTCAATAGATAGATCATCGAAGACCAGTGGCTTAGGAAGATTAACAACGAGTGAATCAACATTGTGATTAAATGAAGAAGTACAAAGGTCACGACAACCACGATCAGAAAATTCAGGATTTTCTTTGGCATCCTCATGATTTGATGAATCATGTAGAGGGGTAAATGAGAAACAAGGATGTTCACCCTATGTGTTTTCATAAATTATAAATGCTAGATGGGACTGATTTTTAAAGGAAGATGTGTCCTCTTCGCAATGTAATGATAAGCTAACATCCAATGTGTCTTGTGGATGATCAGAAGGTGAAACATCCAGAGATGAGTTTTCAAAGGGTAAATCAAAAGTGGTGAAATCACAAGGGATGTCAAGCTAGAGAGGATGAGGCGTGGATGGAAGGGATTCATCCTTCACTGCGGGTTCTTCTTCAAATTCTTACACGCACTCATCATGAATGATAACGCATGTTGGTTGCACAACACCAACTCCATCAACAACTTGATCATCGTGAACACAAGATGTGGAGTCCGAAACAGGAGAACACAACATAGTACAATCCAGAGGGTTAATGGAACATAGGGACAGAGGTTGAGGTAACAAGTCCACATGAAAACCAACAGGCTTGTAAGAAAAATTTACGTAGATATCAAGAGCAAGTGGAGTAGGAGGATGTGGCATTTCAACATTTGTGCACGCACCTTCTCCCACCTCGCATTATAGAGCTAGAGCTATTTGATGAGAAGAGGATGGAAAGTAACTTGTGACAACGACCTTGTCCGTCTTAGATTTGGCACCTCTAACACCAAGGTATGCTGGGAGGGGTTTGAATGATTCTAAGAATTGTAGATTTTCGGATATGTAAAGAAGATACTTAAATATTCCACCGAGGAATTCCCAATCAGTTTCATCTTCAAGAAATTGATATGCAATATTATGAAAGCACATGTGAAATTGTTCAACAGATTCATTAGGTTATTTCCGTAATTTCAGAATTTTTTTATTGAGTGCTTTACAGTGAAAATGATTGAAAGCACAGGTTATCTCTATGAACAAATGATGGAAAGAGTGAATATATTTTTTGGGAAGCATGGCACACCATAGAAGTGGGTGCCCTCGAAGCGTGTATGTAAACAATGCACAGATCATGTAATCTTCATGGAGTTCATGCCTTTCACAGGACCCTACGACAACAGCTATGTGTCTAAGCACGAATGCTCCACCTTCACCATCATATGTATTACGTGACAAATCATTCCAGAGATATTCCAAGATTTCAAAGTTGTTTCCATAAGACACACACTTCGGAAGATAAATTATATGGTTAGTCATGATAAGCATGCGAAGATTCAAAAAAAATTGTGAGGACTCAACTTGTCATCTGGCCCTCCTTCTAGTGCCAGAAGGTTGACGGTGATGGACTTGCCAACATTCAGGGGATCTCCCCAACATGAAGTCCCAACTAGACCTTACACCATTTGGTGTAGGAGTCCCATCCAATATGATGGCATGGTTTCCATTATCTTAAATATATGCCTTATCTCTTTCTTGTCAGCACATGAGAATGGTATACTTAGTCTTCAAACATTGAGGTTCTTGTGCCTGGTGAGTGCTTAGTGTTGCTTGTGTCAAAGTTCTTTCACTGCAGAGGGAGAGGGTGAGAGTGAGTCTCAAGTCGAAAGGGAATAATCCCAACTCAGTTAGAGACACACAACACAACAGGATCTATGCAGCTTCCAACAGAGTAGTCCACACGGATGTGGCAGTCACAAACACAAAGTGAACCGATAGCACGTACAACACCCAATGGAGGAGTCCACACGAGTGTGATGGTCGTTTATAACAAGTTTACAAGAATGAGCCTGTCTAGTGTCTGGCGGAGTAGTACACACGAGTGAGACAACAATAACAACTAATACGACACATTTCCAACAACATATGCACTAAAATAACTGAAATAGTTCAACTATCTTAGTACAAGTTAAAGCAACATGCATTACAAGTGTCCAAAGAATAGTCTTACAAACGAATACAATACATGTGTGAAAATGTGTTGGCTTGTTAACAAGCTTCTGAACTAAAGAAAAGTTCCAAGACACATCCATACACCATACATCACTAACCCTGATAGCAGGGTGTTGTAGCCACTTCTCACTCCTCAAAGAAAATACTATAGACTCTCAAGGCTATGTGGGAGGAGCCAAGGTGAAAAGTATTTTGCATGTACAAATGAGGGGTATATATAGTCAAGGATGAAACTGACCCTTGTGACTATTTGACTTCCCTCATGACTGTTCGACTTACGTGACTCTTTGACTTCATCTGAGGGTATCTTGGATTTCCACGTTACATTACATTGGTTACACAGTTATGACCCAAAGTAGTGATGTGGCTGAGGTGACTCATGACACAAATCAACATGATGCTGCAAGTATGCACATGCTGGATGAGTTGTTCGTGTGGAGCTGCTATGCTACTTAGTGATGAGTGTGCCCATGGTGTACCATAGCTTCACCTCCACATGGCAGAGTGTGTGGAGTCTTCAATGGTCTTGGTGTTCGCTTGATAGTTCATGCGTGTGCATGTGTCTCCTTCACTTGGTACTTGGTATGATTTATGTGTTTGTCCAATCGCGAGAAAGTCTTCTAGCGTGCGCTCCTTATTCATCCCGTTCATTTTCGCGATGTGTCTCATCCATGTACCTATTTCTACAATCACTCATGATGAGACGACATCAAATCCAGAAATGCCTAGTCTACCATGATGCATTGTCTTTTGCTTCCAAGTGCAGGTGATCGGGAGAAAGGACAAGGTTCTGAAACAATCCAAAGCACATTTCAGCCTGGGATGCGAAGCTCTGGGGCATTGTTGGGAAAAACTACGCAAAGGCCATTGAGAAGCTGGATTGAGTAGTCTGGGATAGTAGTGATGTATGTGGGATTTGGCTCAGCTGGGAGGCAAAACTGTGCAATTTTTCTAGGGAAGGTTGTGCGGGAAGTAGGAGGCACTGACAGTGAAAACTGTGCAGATTTCCAGAGGAGGTTGGGAGAGGGCTGCAGGAGCTTGCTGGCCAAGCCTGCATAGATATGGGAGGTAGTCAAGCAGGACATATCTGCACAGTTTCTGGGCTGAGCAGGGTTTCAGGCAGCAGGTGGAATGTCCATGAAAACTGTGTAATTTTGAGGAGGCATGACAAGCAGGCTGATAGGGGAGATTGATTGACAAAACTGCACAATTTCCAAAGATAGTGCAGTGATAGGTAGCGAGTGCATGTCCCTCTTGTTTGCACAATTTCTTCAGGAAGTGCAAGCGGGTGGGCTAAAAAATTCTGCGCAATTTTGAGGACGAGTGCAGCCTTGGGTCACTGCCCAATTCAAATTCTTTGGTTGACCAATGGGAGGCTTGATGGATAAGCTTGCGAGAAGCGTAGATTGAGATAACTCCTTGGGAAAATTCTGTGTTGTTCTGGGTGACATTCAGCCAGGTTGATTCCAAGATTGAGTAGTGCAAAATACCTGGAGGGATGCCTCAATATCTACACAGTTCTGGGCACTAGTGGTTGGTCGCTGATATCTGAGACTACGTAGTGCAACTCAGTGGGGTCTGACTTATGGAGGGTGGTCTAGTCAAAAAATATTCGACAAAATGGTTAAGTGTGTGGGAAAGTGAACTCATGTATACATGAACACAAACTAACATGTCTCGATCAAAAGACACCTCAAGCCAACAAAACAACATGTGTCAGTGTGACTGTCTAAAGAGCGATAAGTGCGACACTTGAGATAGATCATTAAACGATGGTGACGACACTTGCGCAACATTGCTTACCACTTCATGTGTGAGTGCGATAGATGTTTACATTGCGAACACAAATCATACACACAAAGACAAACCTTCAACATTACCAAAACAAGGCCGCAAACATGACATAGCAATCAACATGCTAAAGATGACAGTTGGTCAAACAAGCGAAAAGGAAGAAAGACATGTATAGGAAACATATGAATTGACTTTTGTTTTTCCACACATGCATGTTACTAAACACATGATGATATGACACTGAGAAGCGGTCCTGCAAACTCAACTAAGAGGTGTACTTCAAAAGGTGTTCTTTACTTACCATACTTACTCTCGAGATGATCATGTATCTGATGGATTTTTCTTTTGGTCCTGATCGTTTTCCATCACTCAGTCTCTTGGTCCTTCTCCTCAACTCCTTGGGAGTGATGTCAACATGTCACCTTTTCTTGTTGTCACTAAGAGATAGGTCAACGTTGTTTCAGTGGGAAGTGATTGATGCCAGAATGAGGTCCTGGGAGACCCATCTGCGCAGTTTTTTCATGCAGGGTAGACAAGGCAGCTTGGATAACGCTGTGCAGTTTTAAGGCACAAGGCACTACTGCGGGATGGGGGTCCCAAGAGGATGCCTCTGTGCAATTTCTAAATGCAGGGAATCTAGTCTACTATGCTCATTTCTGGAGAGCAGTGCTGGTTTCCGGACTACTTTGCGCATTTCTGGAGAGCAGTGCTGGTTGCCGGACTGCTTTGCGCATTACTGGAGAGCACTAATAGCTGAGCAACTAGGGTACAACACTACACAGTTTCTAAAGATAGTGGGTTCTAGTTGGAGTAAGGACACTGGAGGAAACCAATGCGTAGTTTTGGATGCCAAGGGAGGTTAGGGTATCTGCGCACCACGAAGTTCCAGTAGGCACGGGAGGAATCTTGAGGGTTCCAAAAGCAAAGTGCATCATTTCAGGTCTAGATGAGGCTAGGTTGCTCGAGAAAATGGCTAAGTGTGAGATCAATGAAACAAATGTAAACAGTGATAGGAATCGACTTTGATCGCACACAGACACTTAGTGATACAACATAGACCATCCAGAATGCATAAGACATACACTTCTTGATGCAACAACCTTCATGACAAGAGTGCGTGAAGTGAGTGTGAAACATGTCTATGTGATGATAACAACTCATTCACACACGATTCCCTTGAAGCAAAACAACATCCCCTTTGCATGCCAAACAATAATCCCTATGCCCAAAGGTGACACATGTTGCATAAAGATGAGAACATGAACAACTCTTAATATCAAGGAGGGGAGCTAGAGATCATCAACTTACCAATAAGTGACCAAGGAACGATTGATCGTAGGGTCCAAGGTAGGCTTCAAAATTTGCATGCGAGCCAAAATTTTGGAGGGTGGTTGTAGCCGCTACAACAAAACCCTAAGGTACTGAAAAAAGGACTCTATATATTGTTCCTAGAGAAATGAGTTGGAGTCGATGGGAAAATATTTGTTGGAAGGAAGGCATTGAGGCATCCCACATCAACCAGTGAGAGTGTATCCCACAGGCCAAGAATTTGGAAGAAGTCAAATGAAAAGAGATGAAGTAACCATTCCAAAGTACACTTCTGGCATACACAAGATGTGGCTAGCGCACGACATAAACCCTCTAAACCAACCAATAATGAGAGTTGAAACAAAGGTTAGGAATCCACCAATAGGGTCAAATGGAAACCAAGGTACTGCACGAATCCCAATGTGTGATAATGTAAGTTGATGTCGAACACAAGGGAATCCACTTCGTCAAAGACCCATGGTATTGATCGATTCTGAGCATAAGGTCACATATCAATGATGTAAATAGGGTCAGGGTGCAACTCTAGGACTACTCTCATAGCAATTTGTTGGAGTCGATAAGAGTAGACCCGCCAACAAGAAGTCAGTGGAGACCTTCTTAACCAACACGAGTGAAGGACCAAATAACTGATGTGATACTGAAGATAATTTCACAGACCGGGTATGGCCAACCAAAAAAATGAGACAAGAGACCCCGCAAAATGGATAACACAGGTTGAATTCCCTTGAACAAAAGCACGACTCGTATGTGACTCTATGGTAGCATAAAATAACTTTGTATAAATTTGCAATGCAGGAGGCATTAAAAAAATATCCATATGATTGGAAGAGATAACCAATTGAAGAAGGAATGACTTAATAAAAAGGTTATGGCTTACCTTAAGTTAAAATAAGTCCCATCCCAATGGAGAAAAGACTTATTTTGAGTGCTTTATTCACAAGTGAAATAATTGGCTCTTACTGCCATTAGATATGGAAGTAAATGTCTTGTTCCCGCTATTTTTTGGAATATATAATTTTTTTTGTCTTTTTTCACATTTAAATATTGAAAAATAATAAAAGACTTCCAATAGTACAGTGGAAAGAATAATTGTTAAAGGCATATGCACTAGTTCCTAGGACTGCAACATTCCTATGCTCAATGCAAGGTGACGAAAATTGGTCGTCAACACTCAAAGAAATGTTCCTTCGATGGATACAAATGTGTTAAGTTGCGGAGGCTAACAAATGCATGGTTTGAACTTGTAGAAAGGTTATGGTAAAAAAGTGGCGTATATACGAGTTCAAGTGAAGTCAACTTCAGGCCAAAAAGATACAAGTAGTCAATATGCAATGAAGTAGTACAACTTAACACATGGGAGCCTTTAGGGTATAAAGCCAAAATGATAGTGAAGAAGAAGAGGAAGGAGGCTTCATCGCAAAGTCATGGCGGGACTAAAGAGGACTCCCGACCCTAAGCAATCCGTGCAACATAAGAAACATATGCTAGCGATGATCTAACTAGGAAGTCGATGTAAGGAATGGATCTACCATTATGTTACGATTTTATAATACGACGAGTGAAAGTGGTTTGAAAACCACAACATAATGGGGTCGACCCTATGGAAAAATATCGCAGTATAAGGTGAAGAAGCATAATGCAACAAAAAAAGTGATATGTCCTAACCTATATGTTAGTGACAAAAACGATACCTGCCACAATAGGTCTATGATCATGGAGTTCAAGTGTTGAAAAATTGTCACAAAGTCTTCATTTACCTTGGAAAACAACCACCCCCAACACTTCAATTCAAAAGTTAAAAAGTTCATGAAATAATAAACTTAAAAATTACGAACTTTATAAATGTTGGTTTTAAATTTTTATATGAAAAGACACTTCAACTCACCAAAATTCATTTTAACTTTCAAGTGTTGAGAGTTTCAGAGATTGGGAAAAAACTTGGGAAACTCCTTTTCACAATTTACTCAACCATTTCGTTAATCAAAGGCTCCCAGGTAATTCTAAATCCATAATATCTTCCATTTATTTGTATGTTGAATGAATTCAATCGATTTTTAGCTTAGGAATTTTGTTTTTAAATTTTGTTCCTATGTGTAAGCGGGTTAGCTATTTGGAAACTGCGTATAGAAAGCCCTGAATGTGAGTTTAACAATGTAAACTTTGAAACGGGAACTATAAACTCAAAACGGGAACTCTGGCCAAAAAACCCTGTAAAAACATCAAAAACAGTGCTAACAACGAAAAGTGTTTATGTTGGAATAACACCATTTTTTTCTAGGGTAAATTTCAACACGTTTTAAAAATGGCGGTAAAAACCAAATATTTGTGCTAAAATTGTCCAAAAAACACTCTCAAAATGAAAAGTGTTGATGTTCTAATAACATTTTTTTTTCAATAGTAAATTTTGTGCAAAACACACTCTCAAAACGAAAAGTGTCAACGCCGTAATAACACTTTGTTTTTCAAGGGCAAAATTTCAACATTTCAAAAAATGGCATAAAAGATTTTATCATGACCCTGAAAGACATTAAAATTTCAAAAGAATAATGAAAACCTAAGATAAAAAAAATAAAATATAAAAATTAATAAAAATAAAAATAAATAAATAAATAAAAATAAAAATAAAATCAATCAATCAATCATAAAATGTTAAAAAAAAAAATTAAAATAAAAAATAAAAAACTTCAAAAAAAAAAAAAAAAACTTAAAAATTATAAACAAATGTGTTGATGCAACATACCCTTTTTTTAGAGGACTTATTTTTCACACTTTAAAATTTATTATATCCAATTTTTTTTGAACTTATGATTACTTAATGAATTTTCAAGTTGTTTTATTTTTCTTTTTTTTAAAT
>APFE030335813.1:66439-77075 GCA_000404065.3 Pinus taeda | reverse complement strand
ATTTGTTAAGTAATCATAATTTAAAAAAAAAAATTGACATAATAAATTTTAAAATGTGAAAAATAAGTCTTCTAAAAAAAAGCATGCTGCATCAACATGTTTCAAAATCAGCGTGAAAACCACTGATATTTAAAAACATATATTTATATTTGATACATAAGAAAATTTAAAATGTCAAAAATATGCTCCGAAAAAAAAGAAGTGTATTCTGCATCACCACATTTCAAAATCGGGTCACTTTTTTGCTACCTCTATGAAACGGGTAATCGTATCGGTTATTTAAAATGCCAAAAACTATGCTCTAAAAAAATGTGTGTTCTGCATCTCCTCTTTTCAAAATCGAGTCACTTTTTGGCTATCTCTATGAAATGGGTAACAGTATCAGTTCCCATTTCAAAGCTTACATCGTTGTTTCCAGAAGAAAAATCAGGTGTACAAGCAAGTGTCATTTAATAAAGTCGCATACACACAGAGAAGTTTGAAAATTTCAATTTCTAATGGATGAATTCTCTTGAATTTGCAGGATGTCAATTGTTCAGAAAGAGAGGGAGCATAATGATGTTGACAATGAGGTTATAAATGATCCCATGACATTGGATGCACTGAGAGGATTTGGATTGCTCAAGTTTTCATGATGTCAAATATGAAAACCTAAACTCGATTGTTGGACATGCTTGTTCATTACTGGGATCCAGAGCAAGAGGTTTTTATGATTGATCAAATGTCCTTAAAAATTGATGTGGAAGATATTTACTTCATCACAAGATTTTCCCAAAGAGGGGATGCAGTTGATCTGAAAGAGAGGGCCAAGGGAGGCCTAAATGTCTCAGATTACTTAGATATCTACTGCACACCATGGACAGACAAGGTCTGATCACAGATCCCGATAAAAAATGTGAGCCTACCAATTAAGATTGTCCTCTTTACCATTGTCAGGGTAACAGGCTCGACAACTCAACAACAAGCCTCTCGACTTGCCATGTTCTTGGCAATAGAGTGTCTTCATCTGAAAGTCTTTGATTGGTGCACAAGGCTCTTGGCCTTGTTGGGTTGTGTTATATTCTTTCCACGACTAGCCGATGTAGTTAATTGGGGGGTTAGAGGGGGGGCAGAGCCCCCCCTTGGTTGCGCCAATTGCATAGTGGGGGGGTCACAAGGGGTTTGAGGGGGGCGAGTAGCCCCTCTATACAGGGTCCGGGGCAACACCCCGAGGAAAATTTTTGGGATCCTATATTAGGTGGGGAAAACCTACCTATGGTTTTGTGCATGGTTTTAGCACATGGTTTTGGGTGCGATGGTTTTTGGTCCATGGTATTGGATGCTTCGACATGTATATATATGTATTGTAACATTGAAAGGAACATAATGACAAATCAAGCTGGTAGTCCCGGTTTTGGGATCCAAGGGAAAATCTCTGTGTATATGTGTTTTATGTGTTATGCTCTCACATTGTTTATTTTTAGTTCTTAGAATTCATATGCAGGTAATTTCTATATAGGGTAAAACCTACATTTGATATTAGAGTTATTTTGACTTCAAGGGGACGCCTTTGTTGCTGAGGGGTTTCGCTCGGGCCTATGGTAAATCCTATTCAGTGGGAGATCTGTAGGATCGGTTCTAGCGGTGAAAGAATATGGCAAGCAGTGGAAAGAAAGAGATCGAGAAATTTAATGGTCAAAGTTTTGAGCTGTGGAAACTCAATATGGAGGATCTGTTGGTGGACAAAGATCAGTGGATCGTGGTAGATCCGGGTACTAAACCAACGAGAGTTTCTGATGAAGAATGGAAGAAGTTGGGTCTGAAGGCAAAGAGCACAATACAATTATGTGTCTCAGATTCGGTATTTCTGAATGTATCAAGGGAAGCTATGATGAAGGCTTTGTGGCACAAGTTAGGGACTTTGTACCAATCTAAGTCTCTAGTGAATAAACTGTTCCTACGGAAAAAGATGTATAACCTAAGGATGAAAGATGGAGACTCGGTGATAGAGCATCTAAATGCATTTAATATTGTGGTAAGTTAGTTATTTTCTGTTAATATTAAAATTTTAGATGAAGATAAGTGCATTAGTTTGTTGTGTTCTCTACTAGATTTGTGGGATAGTCTGGTTATTGCAATAGGTAGTAATGCAACTGCCTTGCATTTTGATGAAATAGTCTCATCCTTGCTGACGGAGGAGATGAGACGGAAAAATATGGACAACCAGAATGGTGATGCCTTGTCTGTACGAGGATGGCCCCAGAAGAGAAACAAAAATAAGTCATCGAGTGGGAGATCTAAATCTCCAGGAAAACTTGTAAAGGTGGTGTGCTGGAAATGCGGAAAGGAAGGGAACTACAAAAGGGACTGTAAATCTAAAGCTCCTGACAAAGGAAAGGGATCTGATGATGCTCCTTTTGCAGAAGCAAAAACCACCTCAGATGAAGGTGTGGATGTATACTTGGATTCTTCAAGTACACATGTAGATCATGAGGCATGGTTGATTGACTCAGGTGCATCCTTTAACTTCACTCCCCATAGGGAGTGGTTCTGCCAGTGTGAGAAATACGATGGTGGTGATGTCTTCTTAGGGGATGATAGGAAGGCTAGAATCATTGGTCACAGAAAAGTAAAGTTGAAATTGCAAGGTGCAAGGGTTAGAAAACTTCCAGGTGTTCTGCATATTCCTACATTAGTTAGAAATCTGATTTCTGTAAGCAAGCTGGATGATACAGGTGTAAAAGCAGTGTTCGAGAAAGATACCTACAAGATGGTTCGAGGAGCACTGGTATTGATGTAGGGAGTTCAGATTGGAACTCTGTACAAGCTGCAAGGTAGCACTGTTATTGATGGGTGCAACAGTTCTATGGTTCCTGAAAGTGGAGCAGAAAATTTAGTGGTCTCTGGAGAAAAGATCATGCTATGGCATCAAAGACTTGGACATATTGGAAAGAATGGCCTTCGAATACTTCATGGTAAAGGTATGGTAGAAGGTATGCCTAATAGCTCTCTAGATGTTAATTTCTGTGAAAATTGTGTATATCGGAAGCAGAATCGGGTGAGTTTTCCCTTTGGTGGTAAGAGGGCGAAACATATATTAGAGCTTGTGCACAGTGATGTGTTTAGACCTGTGAAGGTTCCATCACTGGGTAAGTTTGTGTACTATGTATCATTTATAGATGACTTCTCAAGGAATACATGGATATATTTCCTCAAGAAGAAATATGAAGTCTTTGATAGGTTTTAAGAATTTAAGATTCTGGTGGAAAACCAGACAGAGAAGAAGATAAAAGTGTTGAGAACAGATAACGATGGAGAGTTTTGTAGCAAGGAATTTGAAGAATTATGTAAGAAGTGTGGTATAACATGACATAAGACTACTCCATACACACTTGAGCAAAATGGAGTTGCAGAAAGAATGAACAAGACGTTGATGGAAAGGGAAAGAAGCATGCTCAGTGGTGTCGGGTTAGGACATGAATTCTAGGCAGAGGCGGTGGAGACAACATATATCACCTTCATCCGCGTTGGAGGATAAGAATCCACAAGAGGTATGGACTGGTAAGAAACCCTCTCTTTCACATCTGAGGGTATTTGGATGTGATGCACATGTACATGTTCTAAAGGTGAAAAGAACAAAGTTGGATAGTAAATATGAAAAGTGCATCTTTATTAGGTATAAGGATGGTTTAAAGGGTTATAAGCTTTGAAACTGAGTAACAAGGAAGGTTGTGTACAACCGAGATGTGGTGTTCAGAGAGGTGAAAAATGTTATTAAACATGAAGTCCAATCAAAGGAACCTGAGAAGATAGAGTTTGAGCTAAAGGAGGAAGAATCAAACTCTACAACAGTAGAGGAATTAGAAGATGAAGAGCCACAAATTTTGGTTGTGAGAAGATCAGTTCGAGAAAGAAAGCAACCAGAAAGGTATAGTCCATCTGCTTTCTGTTCAAATTTTTATTTATCTATTACTGATGATGATCCTAGAACTGTGAAGGAAGCAATAGATTCAAAGGATGGAAAACTTTGGAAAGAGGACATGGTTGATGAAATGGCATCTTTTCACAAAAAAGAGTCTCGGGATCTGGTGGAGTTTCCGGCTGGAAGAAAACTCATTGGAAACAAATGGGTGTTCAAGAAGAAGACAAATGTAGAAGGAAAAGTGGAGAAATACAAACTTTCTCGATTGGTAGCAAAAGGTTATTCCTAGGTGTCAGGAATTGATTTTGGTGATATTTTTTCTCTTGTTACCAAGGTAGCTTCTATTAGACTAATTTTATCTATTGCTACTGCTTTTGATTTTGAGGTAGAATAGATGGATGTGAAGAAATCATTTCTTCATGGGGATGTGGATGAAGAGATACACATGAAGCAACCTGAAGGCTTTGCGGTGAAGGGTAAGAAAGAACTAGTATGCAAGTTAAAGAAGTCCCTGTATGGGTTAAAACAGTCACCACGGATGTGGTATCGGAAATTCGATACATTTATATGGGGACTTGGCTTCACCAGAAGAAAAGAATATCACTGTGTGTATTTTAAATTAATTAGTGATCGTGTTATCTATCTGGTCTTGTATGTGGATGATATGTTGCTGGTTAGAAATGACAAAGAAATTATCCAGGATTTGAAGACCCAATTGTTCTCCAAATTCTACATGAAAGATCTTGTTGCTGTAAACTATATTTTGGGCATGGAAATTAAAAGAGATCAGGAAAAGAGGAAGCTATGGTTAAACTAGAGGAAGTATGTCGAGAGAATACTCTAGAGGTTTAATATGCAATATAGTAAACTGGTGAATGTTCATATTCATGTAGGTGTAAAATTATTTGTTGAACAGTGTCCCAAGACACAAGATGAGGAAGTAGACATGTCTCGTGTTCCATATGCAAGTGCAGTCGGTAGCCTGATGTATGCGATGGTGTGTACTAGACCAGACATTGCACATGCAGTGGGAGTATTGAGCAGGTTATGTTAAAACCGGGGAAGGAGCATTGGACAACAGTGAAGCGAATTTTTAGGTATTTGCATGACACTAATGATTATGGTTTGTGCTACCAAGGAAGACCATGATTGGACATTGTTTTGGAAATTTGTGGCTTTGTTGATGCAAACTAAGCTAGAGATCTGGATAAAAGAAGATCTACAAGTGGGTATACGTTTAACCTATTTGGAGGTGCAGTCAGTTGGATGAGTAAGAAACAAACTGTAGTGGAACTATCAATTATAGAGGTAGAATACATGGCAGCCACTCATGTAAGAAAGGAAGAAGTTTTGTTGCAAAGATTCTGTTCAAGTATGGGGTTAGTACTGGGAGCTATAAGGATAAATTGTGACAGCCAAAGTGAAATTTTCTTGGCAAAGAACCCTGCCTACCATTCAAATACAAAGCACATTGATGTTCAGTATCACTTTGTGAGGGATATGATAGAAGACAAAAAGGTGTTGTTGGTAAAGGTGGACACTTTGAAGAATACTACAGATGCGCTCTGACAAGTTCTCCTAGTGTAGAGAAACAATGGGCATTGTAGGGCTAAATAAATGACTAAGATCTCTTGTGGCCCCCTATGGAAAGAAAACAACAAGTGGGAGAATGTTGGGTTGTGTTATATTATTTTCACAACTAGCTGACGTAGTTAATCGGGGGGTTAGAGGGGGCGGGGAGCCCCCCCTTCATTGCCGATTGCGTAGTGGGGGGGTCACAAGGGGGGCTGCAACCCCCCCTATCTAGGGGGTTTGAGGGGGGCGGGTAGCCCCCCTCTATGGGGTCCAAGGCAGCGCCCCAAGGAAATTATTTTGGGACCTTATATTAGGTAAGGCAAACCTATCTATGGTTTTGTGCATGGTTTTAGCACATGGTTTTGGGTGCGATGGTTTTCGATCCATGGTATTGGATGCTTCGGCATGTATATATATGTATTGTAACATTGAAATGAACATAATGAAAAATCAAGCTGGTAGTCCTAGTTTTGGGATCCAGGGGAAAATCTCTGTGTATATGTGTTTTATGTGTTATTCTCTCGAATTGTTTATTTTCTGTTCATAGAATATGTATGCAGGTAATTTCTATACGGGGTTAAAACCTATAGGCCTGCATGAAGAAGCATTGTCTTCAGTGAGACAAGGAAAAATGAATACTTTTGGCTATGTGAGCATGCTTTGTTCCTTTTTATTTGAGAGAGTACCAACACTCTAACCCAGAATGTCTACAACCATTAACAATCCCAGGGATATAAGGATGGCTAGATGGGAAAACTTTATCAAGCAACTTGGTGGAGGTGAAGTCACTCGAGCAAATTTTGATGATGAGTTCTTCCTCTAGTGGGAGGAACAAGTCATAGCTATAAATGACCACCCCTATGCAGGCATGGATTATTAAGAGGACCCGGATCTGGCACTTCTTAAGGGAGATGCATGGGGTGACATGGGAATTTTTTTATGTTATTTGATTTTTTGAATTTTAAATTTGATCTTAAGTTTTTTTTTTTGTGAAACAATAATCTTACAAGATTATTTGATCATGATGAAGATGTTGGATCGGTGAGACCTGAGGGTCTACCTAGGTATAGGCATCGCGATAGAGACATTGAGAGAGCATCAGCAGAGACTGAGAGTGTCCTTCATACAGTTCAGAGGAACTTAAAGACTTTGAATCACCAAGTTCCCATAGTAGCCATATAGGATCTCCCTAAGGCCATTCAGAGGCAAGTGGTAAGAGTACCACGAGAGTGGGTGTTGATCTTCCAACGAGTGGCGAATTCCATCGTATTATTCTATAATGCTCATCCAGGGAAAGGCCCACAAACTTAGTTTAGATGACTGATCTTTTTATGGACATGATTGGGCTTAAGCCCTAATTTTGCAGGACATTATATTTTGGAATATTATTCCTATCTATATATAGACAGTTTCATGATGATTTGATCATATATATAGATTATTTTATGATATATATATATTATTATATATATATATAATGTGATGAATGATTAATGTGTCAATCTAATGCTTGATTAGTTATAGAATCAACAAATGAATTTTCTAGTCTTGGAATATGAATAAAAGTAATAAAATTAAATGATCTTTGTAGCAATTTCACTCTAAAAAATTGGCGATCTAATAAAGGATCTCCCACAGGATATATGTTATTTAATTTAGAAATCACTAGTTGTGAATCCAAATAAATCACTAATGATTCAATACCAAAAGATATTTCTTTATATAGTAAATTAATGACAACAATGTATTTAGCCATATTGTTGGATGCAAGAACCATACATTTGCCTATTAAGACTAATAACTGATAATATGGATAATATGTTACCCAAGCGACCGAAGCTAAGTTCCGAGTATGTCTACTAGCACCATCAGTGAATCCTAGATACACTAGATCACCCATCGAAACCTACCAAAGTAGATAAAAAAATAGTAACATCACCACGAGACCCATAGACAGAAACAAACAACTATGTACAATATTTACAAAACAAAGAAAATTCTAGGCAACAACCTAGGCATAATACTTCTTAAGAAAGAGCCTGTTTCTAGGCTCCAACAACATGTTTCCGTCAAAGTTAACCAACTCATATACACCTTCCTTCAAGATCTTTTTGATGATGAAAGGACCATACCACATGAGTTTGAACTTGCCTACCCCAAATGTGTCCTTATCTTGGTCTTAGACCAGGACAAGGTCACCTTCATAGAAAATCCTAGGATGCACAATCTTGTCATATTAGGCCTTTACTCTCTTTTTATGAGCTTCATTCATTTTCGATGCATCCCAATGTTGCTAATTGAGATGTTCCAAATGAATAAGGTGTTCTTTGAGACTATATGTGTCTGGAAGAAGTTCAACTACTAATTTAAGAGATGGGATCTCACATTCCATAAGGAAGATTGGTTTCAAACCATAAAATAGTTAAAAATAAGTAAAACCCATTGGAGTCTTGACAAATGTCTGGTATGCCCAAAGCACAAGATATAACATGATGTTCCAGTTGGATTTAGAGTTATTGATTTTCCTTTGTAGGATAGTTTTGAGGGATTTATTCACGGCTTCAACTTGACCATTAGCTTGAGGATAGTACATAGATGAATGCTCCTGCAAAAATCCCAATTTTAAAGCCAACTAAGACATCATCTTATTTTGGAAATGACTACCATGATAAGTGAAAATCTCCCTTAGAATACCGAAACATGAAATGATTTGGTTGAACAAGAAAAGAGTTTATGTATCACCATCGTTATTTAACGTAGGCATAGCTTCGATCCACTTTGTAAAGTAGTCTACTGCTATGATAATATACTTGTGACCCTTAGCTGAAGTTCATAAAATAAAGACCCCACTTTGTGAAAGGATCAAAAATGATGGCAGGGAAAAGAAAAGCTAGATGAGCGCACATTTTTTCGAGTATATACTTGACAAGGATGGCACTTCTTGACCGCTTCCATGCAATCTTTAAAAATCGAGGGCCAAAAATAGGTTGCAGACAAGATTTTTTGTGTTGTAACAAACCCAGATAGATGACCTCCACAAGCTCCACTGTGGTAGTCATTAAGAACATACTCGACTTCCTCTAAGTTTAAACAATGCCTAAGGATTGAGTCAATCCCGTGACAATACAATTTGTCATCAATAATAATATAATTTTTATCTAGGTGACACAATTTTCCTTCGAAAAAGTCTGAGGGAACTTTGAAGTTTGGATATATACTATGATATCTCCATACCAAGAATCTTGTGAAGAGATTAGGAAGAGATGTTCATCAGGAAATGACTCTTCATAAACAACATCTTCTTCAAAAGGCAACTCTAAAATCAATTCCACGAATATTAAAGATTTTTTAGACTTGGCTAACATAAATTCAGGATCGAATTCCTGTAACATGATAATCCATTTATTATAATTTGCCCCAATCACTCACCTATTGAGGACAAATTGAAATGGGTTGACGTCAGCCAACACAAAAGTTTTTCTAAGAAAAACATAACGACAGAGCTGCTAGAGAACATGAACTAGTGCCAAATTCAAGTTCTCTATATGAGAATACCTAAGTTTAGGGCCGACTAAGCCTCGACTCAGATAATAATCGCATTCTCTCTAAGAGCACCATCTTCCTGAACCAGAACCATACCAATGGTTAATTCTACCACAACAAGATACAAGAGGAAATCCTTGCTATAATTAGGTGGAATCAAAAGAGGAGCAGAGGTCAATGCCTTTTTCAAATCATCTAAGGAGGATTGAGAGAAATCTTCCCAAACAAATGGAACTCCTTTCTTTAGTAATCACATAAATCCTTTTGTAATCTTAGTATAATTTATGATAAATATCCTTAATAAATTGTCTTTTCCTTGGAGACTCTGAAGTGGACAAAACATAGACAGGGGAGGCAACTGAAGTATCGCCTCAACCTTGAAGGGATCAACACGAATCCCTTCATTGGACATAATGAATCCCAATAATCGACCGGATGTGATAGTGAAAACACATTTATTAGGGTTCAACCGTATCTTATAGTGACGACATCTTTCAAAAACCAAACGAAGGTGTTTTGGATGATCAATTCACTTTTGAGAATGACCAACTAGGTCATCTAGATAGGCCTCTATTATGTGCTTGATGTCGTGGAAAGCATAAGACATGGCCCGCTGAAAAGTATCTCCATCACTTTTTAGGCCAAAAGGCATCTTTTTGTACACAAATGTACCCCGAGGGCAAATAAATGTTGTCTTGTGTTGATATTTACGACAAATAGTTATTTGATTATACCCAGAAAAACCATCCATGAAGGAAAACACATCATTTCCAACACATTCATCAATGATCTGATCAATAAATGGAGTGGCGAAATTATCTTTAGGACAAGCCTAATTCAAATCCCTAAATCCGATGCATACTTAGATAGTTCCTTTCTTTTTATCAACATGGAATGGATTCGAGACCCATTTGGTTAGAGGAACTAGGTATATGAAACCTACCTTAAGCAACTTTTCAACCTTAGATTTAATAGTGCTACTTTCCTAGGATTATTGGTCGAAGGTTTTTTGTATAGGCTTAGCATTTTCATATGTATTTATCTCATGTTGAACTATTGATGGATTAATTCCAGGCATTTCTTCATAAGACCAAGCAAACACATCTCAAAATTACTTAAAGAGGTAAGTATAAATCTTGATTTATTTAGGAGAACATGCAGCTCTGATGAAGATATTCTCGATAATATTGGGATTCCTGGAAATGTTCAGCGGAATGGTTTCTAAAATATTAGACATGTTACCTTCGGCAAAAATTTGTGATGGGGCCAAAGGAATTAGAATTTTACGAACACTTCCAGTTGAATAAGGACCAAACATATTTGATTCAACTTCATGAAAATTAGGGAGAAAATAAGACCCATGATGCAAATCATCCCACGGTATTTTTGCACCAGACATTGCTTCTAAGATTGCCTCCTCAAATGGTAAGGCAATTTCAGGCAATCCATAACTGAAGTAGAGTCAACAGTCTAGACCTGAGCCACATCACCATACAAATCCTATGATGGGGGAGGAATCTACAGAATTCATAACAGATTAGTATGTGATTTCTTCTACAGATATAAGATATGCCATTCCACCTACTTGCCCCTCTTCTAATGTGGCAGTAGAGGGGG
>APFE030335813.1:35232-56187 GCA_000404065.3 Pinus taeda | reverse complement strand
TACAATTACGGAAACTGAAAAACTGAAAGAGACAGTTGCGGGGGTCCAAATGGGATAGGTGGGTGGCCACCAACATCCACCTGGATCATCATCCTAACTAAGGGGCATAATATCCTATATAAAGACAACAACTTGACCTCATTTGGAGCACTCACTCACCAATTTCGATTTGCAGTTGTTGGGGAAGTAAAAGTAAGAAATTTAGGAAGAAGGTGGAAAGGGCTAGAGAAGTAGAAGGATTTCTCTATTAAGCACAAGAAGTCTAAATACTCTATATATCTCACACGTTTGAATATTCTAAGTTGTTGGAAGGGCCGAAGTTGTAGTAATATAGTTGGGATGAAATTCTAGATTTGCTGAAGGCCGAAATTCTGGGTTGTTGTTGGGCTGAAGTTGTTGGACAAGAAGATACTACTGAAGTTTGTTGAATTGTATTGAAAGGTTGACTTGGTGGAGGAGGAAGGTATTTCGGGTATAGGGTCTTGGTCTATCTCAACTCGAATTTGCTAGTTGAATAGTTTGAATGGGTTTTCCCCTATAGAGAGGTTTTAGCCCTGGCAAAGTGCCTACATCTGGTGTCTTTGATCTTCGTGTTTTTCTTTTGATAATTTCTTGATGAAAAAAAGATAAAAGAAGAATGTTTCTTCCTTTCTGATTTTCTAATAATTTAGACATGTTTCCATTATAAAAATTGCAAATGGCTTGAGTTTCTTGGCAGTTTCAAACCCTTTTGCTTGATTCTCTATATCTTCTCCGTCTACAATTGTTTATTTGAATGTGAAATCCTCCTTACACAACCTGAGACATTTCTCATAGCCATAATCTCCATTCTACCCATATGTGTGCCCATATTAGATCCATGTGCCTAAATTTATCTTAACAAATGAAGTTCCAGTATATCTGTGGAGATTTTTTTTCCCATGAAATTGGATCTCTACAAACAAATTCCAAGCTACTTATAACAACCCCACTTTTGTGATTTTTTGTTAATTTAAAAATCATGATTGAAATGCCAGCACAGAGGCACGACTGGCTAAGACAACTAAATCTCAAAATACAAAAAGCTAATGTAATTTTAAATATTATATTAGAGAAGTAGAAAACGCGGATCCATTATTTGAGGGAGGATGCAAGCTCACTTGTTTGAAAATCCACGATACAACTTGAGAGTTATTGTTAAAGTTGGTTTTGTCCTAATCGAACAACCTTTTCCTAACATAAGTTATAAGATTTGACTAGAGCATTGAAGGGCAGAGGACAATTCCCATTATTCTTAATGATCGAGGAAATATTGGGTACAAATGACTCTTCAGGAAGAGGAATTGGAAAAAACATAAGAATAGGAAGAGTATAAATAAAATTGAGAAGGAAAGATACTACGCTCCTTTTGAAAATGAAGGGATGCAGAGGAAGTATAAATGTGGGTAGCATGGAAGTGGAAGGGGGTTCTTCTCCTTGTTTTTCTTCCTTAGCTGGCTATTACGTCTTGAGAACACAATAATGGTGTGAATAACATGGAGCTATGGAGCACAACAGAAGGAAGTTAAGGAAATCATGGAACAAATGGCTAAGCCTTGTATTCTATTAATTTTGGGTGATATTCCCTGTGTTTTGTGTTTGAGGCCATTGAACTGTGTGACCATGCCTAAGTGCTCAATGGGAGGCTGGGTGGATAACAAAATCACTGTGATGCTTTTCATATAGCTAATTATCCACCTGGACAGGGTAATTTAAGTCATTGTGGTGCTTTCTAAAGAGAAGACAAACCACCTGGACAGTGGACTGCATACCCCTACGGCTATTTATTTGAAAAACAACTGATAAACCACATATTATTGATGTGATTTATTTCAAATACAACTTCAATATCAATATGGATCACAAAAGTATAATATCTAGCATGAATATTGTCATTACATTCATTGCTTGTTATCTAAAATGGTTATGATTTCAATGAATTGTTGTAGTACCATGGAGATACTATTATAATCATGAATTATAGGCTACTTTAAATGATTTGACCTGAGTCTATAAACTGGACTATTTTGGCAAGTATTTACTTTATAAATGATTATCATAAGCTGTGAGATTTTGCACACTTTCTTCATTGGTATGATTGTGGACTGTAATGCATCTAAAATACTCAAAAGTTCATAATGTTATGAAATTAATGATAAACTTCTTAAGAGTGGGTTGTATAACTATATGAGCAGGATGCATACCTATGTGATCTATTGAAGGATTGAATTTTGGGTTTGGATGGTGGTTTTCAGGATGTTTTGGCTGCTGGAAATATTAAGAGGGGTGAATCCATATTTCTTATTAATTAATATTTTTAATTTCACAGAGAATTAATTAAAATCAACATTAGATCAACATAAATAAACATCACATGAACAATAAACAACACCATTCAATAATGTACAATTATCAAGACAATAGACAACAAATTTTTGGGTGGAAACATTTCTGAGAGAAAGATCACTGAATGCTTCTTAATATTTGTCTTCAATAATTTTACATCAATATTCTTAGTCCAACTAAAGGGCACTCCAACCCCCTGATTTATAGGCTCCAACATGAAGGACGCGCCAATGTTCAAATTTACCGACTGCAACTAGAAGGACGCTCCAATGTTCAAATTTACCGACTGCAACTGGAAGGACGCTCAAATGACCTATTTACAGGCTCCAACCTACCCTAACAACACCTCACCACCCTCATCAACCGATGGACCGCGTTTCACAATTTTTAGACTGGATCCACCTATTCTCAAAATTAATACAAACTAACTAAATACAAAAAACTACTATACTCTCTCTGTCAATCAATTCTTCCTCTGCCTAAGCATCAAGCAAATCTACTTCTACACCAAACATCAAACTCTATCAATTCACTACTCAACATCTTTGCAAAATGCACTGTCAGTCCACATACAATCTCTGCTCCAACTACATCAATTGTCACAAACAAATCACTCTCTCCTCAACATTAGTACCAAAACCATGTAATTTTCTATGCCTCCTCGATCATAACACTTGCTCATTAGAAATGTATAATAACATCGAAACCTAGTATCACTGCATAAATATCTATTCAACAATCATTAACCATGTCAAGGTTCTATTATACAACTCATTGCAAGTCCTAACACACATTTTGGAAAACCTTAGCCAAGCAACTCAACAAACTACAATGTAATTAATCATAAGAGATCTTTGAATGTTGATATAATCAACGATTCAACCCTTGGAATCAGCCTGAAATGTAAACCTTTTCTTTCAAGGCTTAGGCAACAAACTCTTAACTAAATGCATTTGTAATAATATGTACTAGAAGTATTCATAAATAAAATTAACTCTACTAGCATCGTCATTCATTCTCTGCTTTACATAGCACTGACATTCTGAAAAAACTATAATTAATAATACTATAATGGCATATGCTGAAAACAACTAACATCAATATTATTCTTGGGTGCACGAAACCCCAGTTCATCAATACATTTAGACCAACAAACCTTATGAATTTATGAAACAACCAAACTACTCAAGACAAACTCTACTTAGATATGCCAGTGAGTACAATGCAAATAAAAAATCACAACAATTTTTCTATCTTCTGCTTCTGCGCACACTGCTATAGGTTTACTCACTTATAATTTTTTATATTGAATCTATTACTCCACAAATGAATTCAACCAGATGAAATCCATTATATAGATCTAATTTATGTCACAAGGAGCCAATTTAGAAGGTAAGAATAGATTGGTCAAAGTTCCAAATATCAATGTGCTATAGGACTCAGTGTGAATGAATGTGGCTCATACGATCTGCCTCAACATTGTAATAAAACATGATTATGTCTACAAGTAGGTTAGTCAAATATTGATTCAAATGTGAAGACTTATCTTATACCTTCGATGAAAGAACAATTATTGTTTCATGAATCATCTTATCACAACAAGCCTTCTCAAGCATTTTGCTACAGGTGTATTGACATATTGAAGTTCTAACTTCATTATTAAGTTTTTCTCATATACCACTCAAAATTTCAACCTACATGCTAGCACAGCCTCCAACTTACGTGTCAATCAATAATGGATCAATTTCGCTAAAGTGTTGATGCAATAACTAACCTCAATCTCATTGTAGACACTTGTACTAGGCCAAACTCTTGTCATTATAAGACTTTAGTTATGCATAGGCTTACATAACATAACATGGTGTCAATATACAAACCCTTAACATATTAGAATCTTAGAAAAATAAACTGAACAAAACCGCTTTATAATAATAGTTTTGAACAAAATACTTCAAGGCATACTACAACTAGATATTGCAGTGTCACGTGTTAGTAATTGTCTTAGTTTGTATGAACAAATGGTCAGTGACATAGATCCTCTCAAATTTCCTTGAAAACCATAAGCAAGCAAAGTCACAGAGGGTTTTTATCTCAACAAATAGTCGCATTAATATAGATAAGTTACATATGTTGTGTGGATCTTGGCCTCTTTAAAACTTTGAACAGAGCTCAGAATTACCTCAACCTTACCACCAAAGAAAGGCCAAATATGCCTCAGAGATCAGTAAACCAATATAAGGTTACTTTGATTTGCTTCAAGAGAATGACCATAATAATGTTCATAACTCCCAAACCAAAACCGCAACAAAAATATTTGACCTTACAACCTTTAATCTGCCTTGCCAAATTTCCAGGAGCTCTAGAAATTTATTAAAAATGTCCAACCATTTCAGAACTCACTCAAATTTATGCCCTAATAGAGGGTCGAAGTTTCTTCATAAAGAGAAGACTATTATATCAAGAAGAGGGTTCAATTTAGAGTGTTATTATCTATAAAATAAGTTCAAACATGCCCAAAAAAAAAATCAATTACAGAATAAGGCTACCAAAAATTCATCTGTAAAATCCACAAATCCCTTGGGCAAAAATGTAGTAAAAAAAATTCCAAGCTGACCTTCATCTTATCTTCCAGTACTCTTCAGAGCAATGTAATTTCAGAGACAAGAAATAATGTGAATTGCTTGATAATTTTTTGGTAAGGATCTATCCTCTTTTTATAGTGAGGGATGGAACCTTTAGGAGGCTGACTTGATATAAATTAAGGAATAAATATTCTTTAAAATTGAATAAAAGAGCCTCTTTTAGGCCAACCTACTTTGGAGTGAGGGCACACTTTTGAATTTTGAAATTGTCCCTCTAATAATTAATTTGAACTTTCCTTTTTGACCTTGACCATGGAGAAATTATAAATTTTAATTTCTTCATTTAAATTGCCTTAGGCCAACTAGTAATACCATGCTACATCATCTTTGGGTATTTCCTACAAGATGGGGTTTCCAACTTTTATAGGGCATATATCTCAAACTGTGAGGAGTCTCGTGATGATTCATATACAGTTGGAATTGGCATGACGAGAGGAATCCAAGATAATTGTCACGAGCCCAAACAAACTAATATTCATACCCAAAATGTCTCATTAGTTGTAGGGAATCTAGGGATTATTTTCCTTTGGAGCTTCAATTGATGGAATCCAAACCAATATTAAGGGTGTTCAAGAATCAACCTTGGAATCAATGACAACACAATTCAAAAATCTCCCCCCCCCCCCTTTCATTGATGGCCACACATACTCCCCCTACGACCACTGCTTCCCTTGACTCCATGCATCTGATCTTCTTTCCCTAATTTATCTCCCCATTTGACATCAATGGCAAAAGGTGATCCCACCTTGCACCCCACCAATGATAATTTGGTAGCTTAGGGAAAAATTCCCTCCTTTTTACTATCTTCATCATCCATAGTAGCCCCTAATTAACCTTGGAAGAATTTAATTGGGTTAAGGAAAAATTAATTTTGAAGTGAAAACCCACAATGGCACAAAGTCAAGGTCGACCTAAGAGAAATTATCTCTCCTCCAATGCCTATAAATACAAGTCAAGTTGATCTCATTTGGACATCATCTCATCACGCATTCTTCTTCTTCTTGGAGGTTTTATCCATCTAAAAATTGCGAATATTGTTCCACACATGTGAAGAGGAGAGAGTAAATTATAGGAGGCTGGAATCTGTCTTTTACCAACACTTTAACCAACATTGACTTTTGGTATTTGGGCCTTGTTTGAATTGACTTTTTGGATTGTTTTGGAGGCCGAATTTATTGGAACAAGGAGTGAGGTTTTTTAAGCATGTTGACTTCAATTGACCACTAGTTTGACCGTATACCTTATCTCTATGTTAACTAGGTTTGACCATGATTCTTGGAGCTGTTTTGACTAAAGTTCGACCAACACTGAAGGCTGACTTTATTGATTATTCACTGAGCCCTTGGAAGGAAATTTGATCGTTGACTATTGGACAGGTTAGGGGACATTTGATTATTGTTGACTCTAACAAATTTGTAGATATTTACTTTGACCAGATTTACTTGGGGTAGATTTAACTATTGGCTCGTCATTTGATATTGGTTGATTGACTTTGTTGAATATTTGACTTTGACTCTCAGTTGATGAATTTGGAGCATTGTACTATCTTTTGAACATTTTATGACAATCTAATAATAAGAAGAATTTGAAAGGGCTTTCCTCATTGTGTATTTTTCCTTGGTCTTTGACCAAATCCTTGCGTCTATTATTGCTCTTTATTGTCTCTTACTATTCATTGCATTTACTATTCTATCTACAATTGTTATTGATTAATGGAAGATTAAATTGTTTTGGAAAGATTTCAAATTGAAGTTAAGAATTGGGCTAAAGTGATTATAACAACAAAGAAAAGTGGAAATTTAACATGATATCAGAGCTAAGGTGAAGAACAAATCCCAAGGAGACAAGATACAATAGAAATAATCTTTGAAAGAAGTTGAAGGAGGCTATTTGATTTAGACAATATGTCTACCTCTTTTTTTAAGGACAATGAGAAGTTGGGTGATTCATCAAACTTTTTTACTTGGAACCTTAGGTTAGAAGTTATACTAGATGACAATGATGTCTTGGAATACATGTAACAAAAGGTACCTAAGCCCCTAGAGAATGCTTCTTCTCCTGTCAAGTCCAAGTACAAGAAATGTGATTTCAAAGCTAACAAAATTATCATTGATGGTTTGTAAGATCATTTACTTGCTTACGTTGGTAATTTGAAGAAGTCTAAGGACATTTGTGATAATATTGTTGGGATGTATCAAGTCAACAATTTGAATCACATCCTCTCATTGAAGAATACTCTTAAGGAATTTAAGATGAATAGGGGAGAATCTGTGCAATCCTATATCATGATGGTATCCCAACTAAGTGATCAATTGTAGATTGTTGATGAGACTATATCTGATAGAGAGTTGGTGATGATCACTCTTCAAGGTATTCCTCCTATTTGGAAAAAATTCATTACCACTATAAGAAACAAAAATATACTCCTGACATTTGAAGAACTTGTTAGATAATGCACTCGAGAGGAAACCAAGATGATTTCCCGAGGAAGGATTAAAAAACATGAAGAAGGAGAGTCCTCTCCATTTGCTCCACAAGATAAGAAGAAGAAAGGTAGAGGGAGACCATCCAATCCAAGAAAATATTTTCCCACATCCAAGGACTCCAAGAGAAGGCTTAGAAAATACATGCCTTAAGTCGAATGCCTAAACTATCACAAGTATGGTCACTATGTCCGATACCCGAGGAAGAGATATGCTCCAAGATCCAACTAAGGCTACAACAAAAATAGGTAAAATGATAGGGGAATAAGTGAGATAGAATAAGGTGAGATGATAGAAGACGAAGAGATGCCCCTAACCATCGAGAAGGAAGCTATCGTTCTCAAAAGAGAGCAAAAAATTCCACGTATGAAAATAATGCAACCGCTAGCCAATCTGAATATATTCTTGTTTCCACTCTTTCTAGTTCTTCTCCTATAGATTCATATGATAGTTGGTTGGTAGATGGGGCTTCTAGAAAATTCTCCGGGTGTAAGGAATTCCTCTTAAATCTGGTCTGAGAGGGAGACAAATTTGAAGATCATTCTTGGGGAAAACTCTCCATATCCATTGAAGAGATTTGGTACTATCAAATTTGATTTGAACTCCAGGGAATTTGTTCTTATTCATGAAGTAACGTATGTTTCGGGACTAAAGAAGAAATCAGTATCCATGTCTACCTTAGAAGGCAAAGGGATGAGAGTAGCCTTCATAAGAAGAAAAGTCCTCACTTGTCCAATGGAATACTGGATGATAGATGCTTTCACCTTGGGATCTAGAGTTGAAGAACTCTTTAGAGTCAATGAGAGAACTTTGCTAGAAATGGTCCATGGCACCAATCATCAAACTAATCTATGTCACCACAGTTTGAAACATCTACTTTGTGAAGCCTTATCAAAATTGAAGAAGTTAGTCTCTAGGATGCCTGATGTACAAGCTAGACATGATAGGGTATCTCCAGGATGCACTATTGGAAAGAAGTAAAGGGTACCATTACCCTCTAACAAGAATAAGTCTGATGTAATTCTTAAAATCATTCATTATGATATTTTTGGACCCATGCCAGTGCACTCTCTTGGTGGACATCTTTATTATATCATATTCATTGATGACTTCTCCAAGAAAACATGGATTTACTATTTGAAGCATAAGGATGAGGATTTTGATATGTTCAAGGAATTCAAGGCACACATAGAAAATCAAACAAGAAATAAAATTAAGGTCTTCAGGTCTGAAAATGGTGGAGAGTACATTTAAAACGAGTTCATTAACTTCTGCAAGGAGGAATATATCAAGAAGGAAACCATTATACCATGTAATATCGAGCAAAATGGAGTGGTTGAAAGAAAGAATAGGTCCATTATGGAATATACCCAAGCCATGTTGCATGATCAAAAGTTACCAAAGCTCCTTTGGGGAGAAGCAATAAATACAATGGTATACATTCAAAACAAGGTTCCTCATCAAGCCTTCGATAAAAAGATTCCCAAAGAAATGTTCACCGGTTTGAAGCTTGACATAGGACATCTCAAGGTATTTGGTTTCCCTGTATACTTTCATGTGTCGAAGGATAAGAGGAACAAATTAGAAGCCATCAGAAAGAAAGGCATGTAACCTTTGATGAAAATGCTTCCCTTGGAAAAGAAAGGGACCTTCCTCCATGTCCTACCCGCTGAAAAGAAGGATGATGATATGGATCTACTAGAAGGACCTTTTGTGTTGGAATCTAAAAAGGAAATTGTTAATGATCCCATGGAGCCTATGGATCCTTTGGACCCTCCTCCAAGTGATCCTCTAGATAGGAAGAGACCATTGTCGTTTCGAGATACATTATAGGATGTTGAGAGACATGTTCCTTCCAAAATGACCTTTAGAAAAAGAAAGAATCCATGTTGGTACCAAGGGTATGTCATAGCTATGAGCAACATAATCTAGGCTAAACCTTTGAAGCAATCAAATAATTTTTTTGTAAGGATGATATATATGAATATGTTATGAATAATTATGTGCAGGATGTTATTCCAATACCTAAAGTAAAGTCTATCGTAACCTTGAAATGGTTGTACAAGATCAATCATGGAGTTGATGGATGCATTGAAAAGTACAAGGAAATGTTTGTGGCTAGAGGATTCTCCCAGAAAGAGGGAGAATATTATGTTGACATATTTGTACTAGTTTCCCAGTACACCACCAGTAGGTCGATTGTTGCCCTTGCTGCTAGTCAAGAATGGACCCTTCACGAGATGGATATAAAGATGAAATTTCTTCATGGCATGCCATAGGAAAAAGTATATGTTGAGCAACCTCGGGGATTTGAAGTAAATGAAAGGAAGACTCTATTTGCAGGTTGAAGAAGGCATTATACGGTTTGAAACAAGCCCACAAGTCATAGTATGCCCACATTGACAATTACACAGTGAAGCTTGGATTCATTAAAAATCAATGTTGACCCTAACCTTTACTTCAAAGTGGTCCATGGTACTCCGTTGATTTTGGTTTTATATGTAGATGGTCTATTCTTGACATGTAGTGAGCCTCTAATGATTGAGTGTAAGAGGGAGCTAGCCTCTAAGTTAGAAATGAAGGATCTCGGTATGATGCATTACTTCCTAGGATTAGAGGTTTGACAAAGACCTTGAGAGATTTTCCTTTCTCAAGGAAAATATGTCGTGAAGCTATTGGAGAGATTTGGAATGACATAGTGCAAATCCTTGACCACCACGATGGAAATTAATTTTAAGAAGTTATGTGGAGATGTTGTTGGACCCGACCTGGATAACCCTTATAAGTATCATTAATTTATTAGAGAATTGATGTTTCTTATGAAAACGTGTCTAAAAATATGTTTTGCAGTGAACGCCTGGAGTGAATTCATGACTAAGCCACTTCATGCATATTGTAGATCACTTGATAATGCAATATACTAAAGCAAAATACTTGATCTACTTGTACAAACAAGCTTGCAGAAGCCTAATCGATTTTGAACAAGATCAAATAGAACACATATAATAGAGAAGAAGAAATCATACACATGAAACACAGAAGAATACTCTGGGGAAAGCCTCAGCTAAAAACCTCGATCTATGTATTATCGTACAAGTGGAAATATCTCCAAATTACATAAAGCTTTAGCTCACAAGCTATCCAGCTCTCAGTACAATCCCTCAATACAGCTCACAGACTGAATAGACACAAGATATGCCTTCCTCCAAACCTCCAAGCCTCCTATTTCCTTGCAGAGTTTCTCCTGGGGTCCAATTCTGCCACCTATGTGAATTGGCCTCATCACACACTCATCAAACTCAGAAGTAACTGCGCAATCTCCAAGGAATGAATTCCTTCTGCATGCAAGAGATATCCTCAATGGAATATTCCTGCAACTAATAGTACATTGTCCCATCATCTGATCTCAACTAGGTCTCTGACTGAACTGACATGCATGAGTTATTTATGAAATAATATTCAGTTATCTGAAGTGCAATAGTTACATGCATGCATGCATTAACTAACTGAACTCACAATCAATTCCACAAATTGTTGGAACTAATCTAACTAGACTTAACTCAGTTAACTAAGCTAACTAATTACAACTCAAAGTACAACTCATCCTGATCTCCCTAATCAATGGATAACTTCCTCAATCAAAGGGGAAACTGTTGCATGTCTTCACATAGACTTCATGTTTGATTTTCTCCAACTAATTAACTCAATATGAATTAATTAATTATTTTTCAAATAGCTTCTAAGATCAAATTCGAATTTTTAATTCTCAATTTTAGTTCAGGGACTAACTAAAATTGGAATGTATCCCGGAATGCTATTTTTAACACTTCTATATTTAGCATTTTTGGTTCCTATTTTCAACACTCCCTCTCAACAAGAAAGGGATTATCTGTCACCCCAATTCTGTCTCTGTGGAACTCGAACTTGCATTTTGACAATGCCTTAGTCAAAATATCTGCATCCTGTTCCTCGGTCGAAACATACAGAAACAACATGATCCTCTTTACCACACAGTCTCAAAGATGATGATACCGAATATCAATGTGCTTGGACCTGTCATGAAATACCGTATTCTCAGAGAGTTTGATACAACTTTGATTATCGCAATAGATCACAGTTGGATCCATCCTCTGACCAAATAATCCAACTAGAATTTTCCGCATCCAAATGGCCTCACATGCTACCTGATTGGTAGCCATGTATTCAGCCTTTGCTGAGCTAAGTGCAACTGACCTCTCTTTCTTGCTGTACCAAGAAACCACAGCTGATCCAAGGTTGAAAATTCCTCTTGAAGTGCTCTTCCAGTCTGATGGACTCCCTGCCCAATCTTCATCTATGAAGCCTTGGAGCTTCACTCCCTCTGTCTGTCTATACCACAATCCATACTGAGATGTGCCTCTCAGGTATCTCAGCACATGCTTCACTACCTTCCAAAAGAGCTTGATAGGTTGAACCATAGCTTGACTCAACTAGTTCACCGCAAAGCACAAATCTGGTCGTGTGTTCACTAGATACATCAATGAACCCACAAGCTGCCGAAAAATAGTAGCAACTGCTACCTCACCTGAAGTAGCATCCTCCTTCCTCTAGTTACCAACTAGAGGAGTCTACATGGGCTTGCACTTCTCCATGTGGAATCGCCTGAGTATCTCATTGGCATACTTGCCTTAAGACACAAACACTTCCCCATCCTTCTCCCACACTTCCATGCCTAGAAAGTAGTGCACAAGACCCATGTCTTTCATCTCGAACTTTCTTGCAAGGTCCTCCTTGCAAGAATTGATCAACTGATCATCACCTGTCAAAATTAGATCCTCCACATAAAGAACAATGATCAATGGCTTACCTTCTACCATTGTGGTAAAGGTTCGCATCCACTTCACTCTTCGTGAAGCCCAACCCAGTGAAATAACTATCGATCTTGGTGTACCAAGCACAAGGTGCTTGCTTCAGCCCATACAAAGCTCTCTTGAGTCGGCACACATGTGACTCACAATCAAAGGTCTCAAATCCTTATGGTTACTCAATGTAAACCTCTTCCTCAATCTTGCCATTGAGGAACGCATTCTTCACATCCATTTGATGGATCTTCCAACCCATCTGTGTTGATAGTGCCAACATCAATCTGATAGATGAGTACCTTGTTGCAAGAGAAAAAGTCTTATCATAGTTGATCCCCTCAACTTGTGAGAAACCATAGGCAACAAAGCATGACTTATGTTTCTCAACACTGCCATCAGTTGCATGCTTTACCTTGTAAAGCAATCAAGAACTCACCACTGACTTGTCCTTCGGTCTTGAGACAGCATCCCAAACACAATTCTAAATGATGGAGCTGTACTCCTCCACCATAGCATCAACCCAGATTGGTTGCTGCACTACATCCTCGAATGAAGAAGGTTCGGTCTATACACACTCCCCAACCAGGGCCATCTAACCACTGTATTGCTCAGGTGACCTCCTCTGTCTGTGCTGAGAAGATGGCTATCCCACATTCTCTCTCGCATCCAACATCAATATGTCAGCTTCCCTTGAGCGTTTCCGCCCATCTCTGGAAGACTTTGCATGAGTGAATGTCTCCACTCTTGGATCCTCTACATGTGGCTGCTCCGCATTAGTCTGAGGCTCCTCCTCCTTAGGAACCAAAAGTTCCTCCTCTGCATGCAACTTGAGCTCCCTCTCAAGTGATACTCGCATGGCTTTCTGCTCATCGAACTTCAGATCTCTGTGTACCATTGTCCTCTAACTAGTAGGCAAGAATACCCGATAGTTGTGGGGTGTATCAGTGTACCCCACAAGTATCCCCAACTCAGCTGTTGGATCTAGCTTTTTCCAGGCATCTTTGGTCACATGGCAATAAACCGATGACTAAAGATCCTAATGTGACTCACATTTGGTCTCTTCTCGAGAAAGGCCTCCATAGGTGTCTTCATTCCTAGTATACGATGCAGGCTTTTGTTATGCAAGTATACTGATGTATTGCATGCCTCAGCCCACAAATGAAGTGGTAGGCTTTGGTCATGCAACATCGCCCGAGCTTCTCTCATAATCAATCTGTTCTTCCTTTAGGCCACCCCATTCTATTGTGGGTTATGGGGTGCCGTCAACTCCCGTTTTATTCCTTCTTCTATATAGAAGTCCTTAAACTGTTGGGAGACATACTCTCCACCATTGTTGCTTTGCAAGGCCCTTATTTTCTTTCCAGATTCTTTCTCTGCCAAGGCTTTGAACTCAAAAAACCTTGAGAATGTTTGATCATTTCTTCTTCATAAATTAGATCCAACATCTATGAGAAAAAACATTAATAAAAATAACATAGTACCTTTGTTTAGCGCTGGAGGTTGTAGAGAATGGTCCACACACATCTGTATGAACTCGCTCTAGGATTTCTCCAACTCTACTGTTTTGATCCTAAAAGGAAGATTTTGCATACTTGCCCAAGTTGTAACCTTTGCATGTATCCATTTGCTCCAGTTTTCCCTTGGGCAGTCCAATAGAAATCTTCTGCATGATCTTCAAGGCCCCATGGTGCAAGTGACCCAATATTTTATGCCACAGCTTGCCAACATCTTGGCTCTACACCAACTATGCTTTGGAACTCAATGCAGCACAGTCGTCTACCTCTAGCTTGTAGATATTATTTACTCAAATCCCAATCCTCTTGGTCTGTCCAGTGCTGATATGCCTCAAGAATGCCTTTCCTTTACTAAAGACTACTTCATAGCCTTCCTCTTTCAGCATAGCGACGGACACAAGATTCTTCTTTAGACCCGGCACATACTTTATATCAGTCAGGGTGAGAGGAGCTCCATGCTCCCTCTGAAACACAACCGTACCTTTACCTAAAACACGGTACTTTCTATCATAGTCCATCTCGATGCGCATCTGGAGATCCTTCTCCTCCAAGGTACTGAAAAGATTCTTGTCGCCAGTCATGTGGAATGAAGCTCCACTGTCCAGGTATCAAACACACCCCACCATCGATGAAACCATGCATGCAATGAGGGTGGAATCTAATTCGAACTATGAGGCCAGTGCCTCACCATATGATCCCTTCGAGGATCCCTTCTTGGATTTCTTCTATGGACAATTCGTTGCATAATGGCCCACCTCATGACAATGAAAGCATCTCACTTTCGATTTGTCAATCTTCTTCCCACCATGGGAAGAACTAGATTGGGAATTGGACGTCTTCCCTTTCCCTTTCCTCGCCTTACTCGCTAAGGCTAGATTTTCTTCATCATCTTGCTTTGATGAAGATCCATCTCTGGTGCTTCTCCTTATCTTCCCCTGCATTAGATCCGACCAAAGTCGTTCCCAATCTGGTAGTTTCTCTCATCCATTTACCAAGTCTTGGTAGCTATGCCAACTCTTAGGAAGACCGAGGAGAGAAAGACTCGCCATGTCATCATCGGCTATCGTGATTCCTACACTTTGAAGCTCATCCCTGCAGGTGGTGAGCTTGTTCAGATATGTAGAGATCGTGTCACCCTTTTCAAACTTGATTTTTCGATGCTTGTCTTTCAACGCCAGCTTCCTCTGATCACTGTTGTTCTGATGTAGATCTTTCAATGTTTTCCACATTGAAAATGATGTCTCCTTCCCATGGAGACTTGAGACAATGTGGTCTCGAACTCCCTCTAGAAGGATTCTCCTCGCTCTAGCCACACATTTCTTCCATTCCGCTAATTCTTGGGCATTAGCAGCTGCTCGCTTGGGGAATTCTTGATCAATGAAGTCCTTCAAACCGTTTTCCTTTAATACCACTTCCATGTGATCCTTCCAGGCTATATAATTCAAGCTGCCATCAAGGACATACTCGAGTCTCTGACTGTTGAACGCCATGGGTGAAATTTGAGATGTGATAAGAATTTGAATTCTATAATCAAGAACTTCAAAATTCAAACTTCTCGCTTCTTTGTATACTTTTCTTTGCTTTGATCACCTTTGCTCTGATACCATGTAGAATTTCCCACTGTAGATCACCTGATAATGCAATATACTAAAGCAAAATACTTGATCTACTTCTACAAAAAAACTTGCGGAAGCTTAATCATTTTGAGCAATATCAATTAGAACACATATAACAGAGAATGAGAAATCAATCACACATGAACAAAGAAGAATACTCTGAGGAAAGCCTCAACTAAAAACCCCAATCTCTATATTATCATACAAGTGGAAATATATCCGGATTACACAAAGCTTTAGCTCACAAGCTATCTAGCTCTCATTACAATCCCTCAATGCTGCTCACAGACTGAATAGACACAACATATGCCTTCCTCTAGTCCTCCAAGCCTCCTATTTCCTTGTGCAGTTTCTCCTGGGTCCTCTGGCTGCCACCTATGTCAATTCACCTCTCACACAACTCACCAAGCTCAAAAGTAACTACGCAATCTCTTAGGAATGAATTCTTTCTGCATGCAAGAGATATCCTCAATGGAATATTCCTACAATTAATAGTACATTGTCCCATCATCTGATCTCAACTGGGTCTCTGACTAAACTGACATGCATGAGTTATTTATGAGAGAATATTTAGTTATCTGAAGTGCAGTAGTTGCATGCATGCATTAACTAACTGAACTCACAATCATTTCCACAAACTATTGGAACTAATACAACTAGACTTAACTTAGTTAACAGATCTAACTAATTACAACTCAAAGCACAACTTATCCTGATCACTTTAATTAAGGGATAATTTCCTCAATCAAAGGGAAAACTATTGCATGTTTTCACATAGACTTCATGTTTGATTTTCTTCAACTAATTAACTCAAGATAAATTAACTAATTATTTTACAAATAGCTGCTAAGATCAAATTCAAATTTTAATTTTCAATTTTAGTTTAGAGACTAACTAAAATTGGAATGTATCCCGAAATGCTATTTATAGCAATACTGTTTTTAGCACTTCTATATTTAGCATTTCTTGTTGCTATTTTCAACAGTGTGAATAGGTGGTGGAACAAGAGGTAAGGTGGTGTGAAGTTTGTTTCATGATTGTTTGATGTTGGTGAGATGATTTGGAAGTAAAACCAGATAGGGAGATGACATTCATACCTACTCCCAACCTGATTATCTTTGAACAAGTGGAAATATTTAGATTGCATGACATACCTAAGAAGATCATTTCATATCGAGATTTCACGTTCACATCAAAACTTTGGAAGGAATTGTTTGTTGGCTTTGGGACTCAATTAGATTTTAGTACAAAATATCATACTCAGATAAGTGGCCAAATTCAAATGGTGAAAAAAAAATTAGAGGACATGTTGAGGATGTATAACATGTATGAGCCAAGGGGTGGAAAAGTGGGAAGGATTCTTGTCATTAGTTGAATTTACATATAATAATGGGTATCATGAGTCACTGAAGATGCACCCTTTTGAGTCATTGTGTGGGAGAAAATGTAACACTCCCATCAACTAGGGTGACATAGTGAATATATTTGTTCTTAGGCCTGACATGTTGAGTGAAATGGAACAAGAAGTACTCAATATTAGGTAGAAATTAAGGTAGCCTAGGATAGGTAGAAGATCTATGCATAAAAACATAGAATGCACAAATAATTCCATGTCAAAGAGAATTTATATCTCCACATTAGACAAAGGAAGAACTCACTGAAAGTGGGGTCTTGTGCTAAATTAGCACCTAGATTTTAAGGCTTTTTCATATCTTGGAAAGAGTGGGACTAGTGGCTTATATAATTTCCTTTCCACCCACAAAAAAAGTACATAATGTATTTAACACATATTTTCTTAAAAATAATGCACATGACGCTAATCACGTGGTTTATTGGTGTTTGATATAGGTGGAATCCAAGGGAGAATTCAAACAAAAACCATTGTGTGACCTAGACTTAAGACATATCGCACTCTAAAATTTAGTAATATAGTAGGTCAAAGTGAAATGGAAGAACTTTGGACCCGATGTAAAGAGTTATAAATATAAAGCTTAGATTTTATTTTTGTTCTATGTTTATAAAACACCGAGGATAGTGTTCTCTTAGGGGGATGCATTCTATAACATCCATTTTATTTCACCCCCATGTTTGTAAATATAATTGTGTAATGCCAGTGTGAGAGCCACAACTGATTGAGCAAAAAAATATGAAAATCAATCATGGTCAACCATGTTTATTTTAGGGTTTATAATATAAAAATCAACCATGGCCAACCATGGTCAACCATGTTCATTTTAGGATTTATATACCTTGGATTTATAATGTTTATCCTTTGGGTTTAATATTATTCCCTTGGATTTATAATGCCTTGGGTTTTTATTATTAATCACTTGGATTAATTATTCCCTTGGGTTTATAATTTTTATCTTAGAGTTTATATGCCTTGGGTTTATAATATTAATCCCTTGGGTTTAATATTATTCTCTTGGGTTTATAATACCTTGGGGTTTTACAATTAATCCATTGAGTTTATAATATCAATTTCTTGGGTTTATCAATTTATGATTCATATTCCTAGGGTATAATATTATTTAGAAGGCTTATAATATTAATTCTAGGGTTTAATATAAATCCCTTGGGTTTATAATGACGGTGAACCATGCAGTGACAAATATTATTTCAATATGAAAATCAACAATGGTAAAATATGCTCAACCATGTTTATTTTGGGGTTTATAGTATTTATCTCAGGGTTTATATACCTAAGGTTTATAATATTAATCCCTTTTGTTTAATATCGCTCCCCTGGGTTTTTAGTATTAGTCCCTTGGATTCAGGCAAAATTTTAAGGATGATAATTTATCTTAAAGTTTAGAAACTTTGGCATATCTTATAGTCCTTAATATGTAAGTTGTAAAATGATTAGTAATATATTTGTAAAATTACTCAAATTTATAATGATTTTATATATAGTTTCTATAACATTTTGGTGAATTTTAAAATAAAATAATTTTATACTATAAAATTTGAGTGAAAAAGAATTTAGCATATCTTTTTTTTAGAAAAATCATTGAAAATTAGCCCACCTATGAATATTAGCCCCTAAAATTTTCCATGCTTGGGTTTATTAATCACTTATGTTTATAATATTATTCCTTTGGATTGAATTAATCCATTGAGTATATTAATAATTAGGTGGAATTAATTAATAATGAATGAAAACATAATTAATTAATTGTTAAATAATTAATAATAAGTTATTATAATGAATTTATTTTTTATTTAAATAATTTTAATTAATATAAGCAATACTTAAACATATTAATAATAAAATGAATAAATATTTTATTAAATACAATATTAATTGAAAAAATAATTTATTAATTAATAATATATTATTAACCATATATATTAATAAGTATTTATTTAATAATATTTTTGCTTAATATAATTGTGAATGTGATTGATTGGTAAACCTTTGACTTATATAAACTAATCAACCACGTTTTCTATATGCTTGACTTAGTTTATCTAAATCCAACTCAATATTAAAAAATATCAAAAAATCTTAAACCAAAAATGAAAACAATATAAAACTGCTAACATGCAGGTATAATAAATACACATATAAAAACATGCGGAATGATGGAGCAGGTTTCATAGGCGGTAAGCAGTTTCTCGCGCACCCTCAAAATTGTAAGTTGTATTTCTAAATTTCACGTGATTAGCCTAAGTGAGTGACACGTAGCATGAGAAAACCACTTTTCTCATGTGCTCTCGAGGGAATAACAATCGTGCAAGAATCCACGCGAGATTGCGCAATAACCATTGGATCGGGCGGGATTGATCAATGGTGGAGATTGGCCAAGCTAGTTGGCGAGCGCGTGACACGATAGTTGTCAGATAAGGTGAGGTAAATCGATGGTGGGGGTTTAAAGTGCATAAAGTATTGAGGTGACACGATAGTCGTTGGATCAAGAGATAGATCGACGATGGAGATTGGAGCACATAAAGTAGGTGGAAAACTTCACACGCGATGGTTGTTAGATAAACTAATGAATCGAAAGGTGATTGGTCAGGTTTTTTGTGGATTAGACGGTAAGGAAATTATGCATGAAGAAAGTGTTGACGGAGATTTCAATGAAAACAACAGAAACTGGTGAGGGTGAGGGCGGACCGAGAGTGATAAAAAAAGACAACAGTGAAATGAAACAAGGAACTACATCAAACAACAAACTCCAAAGCTCATGCGAGAACTAGAAACCTGTGTTTTTGGGGTTTCTAAAGGGTCTCTTCCTCAAGTCATGGTCCTAGAGGGAGGATGTGAGGCCGAGACACCTGCGAACAACCTTATGGTGATATTTTTCTCCTAGCTAACCTGCTAGTTGAAAGAAGGCACAAATGGAAGTAAACTAAAGCACAACCAATCTACTCTACACTACTGTAATGGGAATGCCGCTACTTAAGCAAATGAATAATTAAACCATGAATCATCTACTCTATATTGATGTAATTGAAATTCAGCTACTTAAGCAAATGAACAGAAAACCAAGAATCTATGTTATACTGTTGTAATGGAAATACAACTACTTAAGCAAATGAACATAAAACTAGGAATCTATGCTAGCATACATGTACAATAAAGAGGATTTTTGGCTGCTAAGGTTGGGCCCTAACCCAAGAGCTTCAACCCTCTAAGTTAACTCAGTGTTGGCTCAGAAATAAACTCAGCCTTATTATCAAAACCATGGATTACATAACAAACTGTCACAAGTCTTGCAACCCAGAAATAAAGTAGAGTTTTACATAAAAATCCGAATCCTACTGAGGTCCTAAGCCTCTCTACTTATACATCTGAGGTCTCCAATGACTTCCTTCAAATTAGGGAGGCTCAGCTCCCAACTCACGATAAACTAGTTTTTGTCACTTTCACTTGCTCAGCTACTTTCTAGTCCTCATGATTTGGCTATATGCACTTCGAGTTGATGGAGGAATATTCAAATGGAGGGGTAGTAAATGAGGAGGATTTACCTCCTATAATTCATCTCCCTTGTCCCATTCGAGTTTTTACCAAGGTATTTTCCACAGTTCCTTGCTTTTATCCTTTATCCCTGCATTTTTCCTTGCTTTTATCGTTTATTCCTGCATTAAATGCACATTAGACTACAAAGCAAAATATCCAACTCTAACTCATCTCATAAACAAAATATGATCAAAAGTATGCAATAAGTTGTGAGAATAGTTGGTTTGACTAAGCTAGGACGTGAATTAAAACCCATATAATCACCCAATGATGAGGCTCATCACTCATCATTGTTATATTTGAAATAAAATTGCCCAAAAATATATATTAAAAAAGAAAACAAAACATAAAACAAATATAGCAAATCCAAAGAAGATTTATTACATGTAAATTGTGATGTTACAATATATCTAATATTTTGTATAATGCAAATTATATATAGTATTGTATTTAACATGCACATTATTTATATATACATGTTTACTTTTTACAATATAGTATATTTGTTACATGTAGATTGTAATGTTACTAT
>APFE030335813.1:0-29173 GCA_000404065.3 Pinus taeda | reverse complement strand
ATATTTTTGCTTAATATAATTGTGAATGTGATTGATTTATAAACCTTTGACTTATATAAACTAACCAATCACGTTTTCTAAATCCAACTCAATATTAAAAAATATTGAAAAACTTGAACCAAAAATGAAAACAATATAAAACTGCTGACATGCAGGTATAATAAATATAAAATTAATGCTGGAGGCACATGTACTTGCTCCCATTGATGTACCATAAAGTATATAAAATTGATACTGGTAGCTATCTATTTGTCTACGATATAGTATATAAAATAATTCTGGGCAGTGGGAGGTTGCTCCCACTGGCTTCAAGATCAGGCGATCAACGATGAGACAAAGGTATACTGCGAATCGAGTTGACCTTTTAGAAGGTATAATGCGAAGCGATGGTGTAGCATGGAGTGAATTTATAGAATTCACAGTAAGAGAAGGGATAGTTGTGCTCCGAGGAAAGCATTGAATTGGGGATTATGGCTGAGATTGTTACATATTCATGGCTGGTTGGCTTCATCTGTCTCGTTCTGGCGACGTTACTGCGTCAGCTCTACAATATAGTGTGGAGGGTAGAGAGTCGAGGCCACAATTTGCCTCCCGGTTCCACAGGGTGGCCATTGATTGGAGAATCCCTGGGCTTCATTCGAGGGATTAATTCCAGTTCCCAACTACGCCAATTCATTCAAGATCGAGAGCTAAGGTACTGTTAATTTTAACATTAAAGATCGAGAGCTAAGGTACTGTTAATTTTAATTAAGATTCAAGATCGAGAGCTAAAGTACTGTTAACTTTAACATTCAAGATCGATACTGTTAATTTTAACATTGACGCGTATTTTACAAATCAAATCCAAAATGTGAATTATGTGTATGCGAATTACGCAGGTATGGGCAGATATTCAGATCGAATTTGTTCGGAAGATCTCGGATGGTTGTGTCTGTGGACCCAGAGTTCAACAAACATATTCTGCAACACGAAGGCAGGCTGTTTCAATCCAATTATCCTAGACCTTTTCGAAATCTCATTGGCAAATTCGGTTTGCTTTCAGTGCAGGGAGATCTCCAGAAGAAGCTCCATGGAACGGCCGTAAATTTAATGAGGTTCGAGAAGCTGAGTGTGGATTTCATGGAGGGCATACAGAACGTTATGCAGACCACCTTTGCCCAATGGCAAGCCAAGAGGGAAATCCATCTTCAAGAGGAGTGCGATCAGGTAAGCACCGTCGACAAAACCGATTCCAAAATATGAACCAACAATCTTTAAATTTTAGAAAATCTATGCGTTCTTGAAACATTTTTTTGTTGTACGCTGTGGTAGTACATTTTTTAATCTATTTATAAAATCAAGTTGTTCCATATACAGTAGTTTGGTGGGCTCAACCTGTCCATATGAGAAACTAAGTAGGTTGGCTACTTGAGTTTATTATAGGCCATCCAGTAACAAAATTGATTTAATAAGTCTTTCCATGCAAGCTAGGTAAACAACACAGCTAAAAACACTAATCATGTTTCAAACTAACATAAAACAACTAAAAAGAAAATGCTATCCGCAAAATGAAGCAAACTAGAAACTGCAAGAAACTAATCATTTCGGTCATTTTTGTCAGAATTCACATTCTCATGTCGTGCCACTGAGTCACTCGGCGCTGGAAATAGCTTCTTCAAATGTTGCTGGATTTCATCTAGCTTGCTCTCTCGCATAATCATGATGATTCGCAGGTTTTTCATATCCATTTTGATATTTGGCATACCTTGGGCTATTTTTGCCATTTCACCTGCCCTTTGCTCCAGAGCCATGGCTACTAAGCACTTCAACACCCAGTACACTTGCAGGGCTTGCCTGTAGAACGTCATCCTTCCTCTGGTGTGTCCTGGGTCAGGGATAATATCCCCCCATTCCTTCATCTTGGGTTCAGAGTCCTCTTCCATGACATTGTCTTCCATTTCCTATAGTAGCTGACGTCCGTGCCTTCTTTGTATGTTCGCGCGACTTCTTGAACAACCATCCTCATGGATTTCCTGCCGCGCCTCTGACTTGCTGGTGTCGAGATTGTCGGGTCGTTTCTACCCCGCTGGCTCTCATGCCCTCTGCCTCCACGACCCCTACCTATACTAGACGAGCCATCTTTTTCTTTACTGCCCCCTGTTTACAATTGTCAACATCATAAGTTAGTTTCCCAGGAATTACACTCGTCCCATAAGCTTGCATGTCCTTGTCGTTGGGCCTGCCTTCACCACTCCAGTCTCTCCTGTTGTTCTGGATACTCGTTGGTCTCTCTCCCTCTAGGCTAAAAATGGTCGGGACCTATGCTATCTTATCCCCCACCTAGATTGCATACTTAGTTTTCTCAGGTTGCCCCTTTGCCCTACTTCTACAGTCCCACGACATACCGATGTTCTGATCCTCACGCTTCCTCACCATGTAAACCTCTAACCCGTTCAGATCCAGCTCTTCCTTTGCATTTCCCAGCTTGCCCTCCTCCTCCAACTTACTAAGCCTAACAAAGTGAATTGCAGACCCGCTGAGACGTGACCCTCCCCGAGCAATTCCCAGCTCTTCCCCGCCTCCAACATACTATGTATGGTAGAATGAGATGCAAGAGTTGAGGCTAAGGAAACATACCCAGACTTACGGTCGACCGCTGAAGAATCTGACGCCTGCTCAGCTCTATTCTCCTCCTCCCTTCGCTGCACACTGAGCTCTCTTCCTCCCCTAGCCACCCTCATGAACCCTTTCCCATTTGTCTTGCGTCCCATCCCACTACTGCCGCGGTTTTTACCTTTCGCTCCCCCACTCTCCTTTCACCTCGTTGCCTCGAAACTCCTTCAGGCATGCAGGATGCCACCGCGTCAGTTTGAATTATGATGCAGGTCGTTGGTGGCTGACTTGGCCGACCTCTCCCTTGCGCTGTCCTTCTGATCGTACTCTCCACTTCCACCACCCGGGGATTCTTGAAGCATCTTTAACTTCCAGAAAATCTATACATTTTTTAATTTTTTTTAAATCTATGCCTTCTTTAAGCATCCTTTAATTTTTATAAAATCTGTGCATTCTTTAAGCATCCTTTAACTTTGAGAACATCTATGCATCCTTCAAATTTTAGAAAATCTATGCATTCTTTAAGCATTCTGTGTGGATTTATTAAACATTTATTGAAATCAAACAAAATTAAACGGCTAAACCTGCATGCTATCAGAATGGCGGTGAACCGTTTTCCGTTTAAATTGGATTTGTTTCTCGTGTGATATTTGTTATAGCTTGTTCTGAATTTGATAGCGAAACAATTGCTGGGCTTATCTCCGTCCAAGGAGACGGAAGAGATTTGTAAGGCATTCCATGATTTTTCTAAAGCTGTCCTTTGCGTTCCCATTAGAATCCCGGGACCACGTACGCGAGAGGATTTAAGGTGCACAAACGCTTCAATACTTTTCTCTTTTATTTTACTGATTACTAATTTGATTTGTTCTTAGCGGATGTGTTATCACTAATATCGCTGCAGGCCAGAGAGTTTCTGATAAAAAAGATTTACGAGGGTATAAAGCACAGAAGGCAGGATCCAGAAGCTGTCCATAATGATTTCTTAACAGAACTCTTGAAAGAAGACATGTTTTCAGAAGAAGTTATAAAAAAGTTTTACGAGGGTATAAAGCACAGAAAGCAGCATCCAGAAGCTGTCCATAATGATTTCTTAACAGAACTCTTGAAAGAAGACATATTTCCAGAAGAAGTTATAGCAGATTTTATACTATTCCTGCTCTTAGCTGGTTACGAAACCGTATCCTCATCGATGGTATTGGCTATCAAATTTCTCACGGACTGTCCCCAGGCACTTCAGGAACTGAAGGTGTGTGCCAGTGTACAGGTGCTGCAAATGTCTATTCTAAATAAAAACATTCCAAATCTTCGTATTGATACATTAATACTGATTGCACGTCACAGGCAGAGCACGACGCTTTGTTAAAGAGAAAGGGGAGTCCAAGAAACCAAAAGCTCACATGGGATGACTACCAGTCAATGAAATTCAGCCAATGTGTATGTAATTAATTGCTGTTTTGATGAGCAGCCAACGATTTCTGTTTTTGGTGCCAGGCTGTTACCATATTTTCCCCGAATTACAAATTTTTCAGATTACGTTTGTACAAATGAATTCAGTTGTTATTATCAATTTTCCTTATGTTATTTTTTGCCATTTACATTTAAAAAATTAAAACATTGGTGGAGTAATAATTTTGTTGCAAACATTTTACCATTAAATTTCATAATATTTTCAAAATCTACAATTAGATAAAGGTATCTCTTTCCACCAAACTTATTTTTAATTCTTATAATACTATTAAGCTTAGAAGCTTATTATATATTGCAGTATGATGTGTAATTCTGATAATCTACAATTGCATAAAGATATTTTTTTCAAACGGAACTTATTCTTTAATTCTTACAATACTATTGAGCTCAGAAGCTCATTCTATAGCCTAATATGATGTGTAACTCTGTTTATCAGTCATCAAAGTTGCAATTTTACTCATATCAACCTAAATAAAAAAAAAAAAAAAAAAAATTTATAAACTATACAAAATATTTAAATAATGTCTGTCCATAAAAAATATTACACATTAAAAATTGGATCCCTTTAAACTCATATTCTGTATTTATATATATATAGCCAAGATACTCTGCTTTCCTTGTTTCTTCTTATTGTGATTTTTGTCCCTCCATAATATTCTACCTCCTGAATCTATGGGATCGACCTTATGCATTTTGTCTTTGTTTTCTCTGTTTGAAGATGGATGAAAAATCACCTCCCAAACACATGTATTTTCTCTTGTAATAAAAAGCAATTTTTCCTTTTGAAAAAACTTTTATTGATATAGAATAATTCTTACCATACTAGTTTTTATTGCTGCTCTCTTCTTCATTTCGTGCCTTTCCTTCCGTATTGGGCGGTCGTATTGGGCTCGTCAGATCATGTTGCTCTTTCTTCAGATGCTTGTTTGCTTGGTTTTTTGGTGCCTCTTTTGCACCTTATAGATGGGTTGCCTTGTTTGGGGGGCAATATTGGCCTTTCAGGGCTTTATTTGAGATCTGTTTTAGCAGATTTGTATGTGGCTAGGATCAAATTTCTGCATATGCTTCTTGCATTTGCTCTATGTAATTTTCTTTTATAAATATATTAAACTTTTTCTTCTAAAAATATATATATGCTTCTGAGATGATTGATCATTATGTCGAGATGATTGATCATGTTTGTATTTGTTCAATTCCCAGGTTATAAATGAAACGCTTCGTGTCGGCAACCCTGCTCTAGCTGTTTTCAGAGAAGCAAAAGAAGACATTAAAATCAATGGTATCTAAGAATCTGTTTGTTTTGCTTCTCTGAAGAGCTAGAAAAACATAAACTCTCTACTGATATTTACAATTTCAGCATTTCTTTTAATTTTTTGAGCCAAATATAAAGCAAAACTGATAGAAAAGTTGAATGTTTGGAATATTGCCACGCGATTTACTTAACCATTCGGATCATTACAAACCTGTGTTCTCAGGAGGCTTTGTGATTCCAAGAGGGTGGACGGTGTTGGTGCTTCTGACAGGTACCCATCTGGACGACAAGTACCATTCTTCTGCTCTCACATTTGATCCATGGCGTTGGCAACAGAAGCTGCAAAATCAAGTAATTAATTAGCATGAAATCCATCACTGCATATTGGTTTTATGAACCCCAATTCTGTTAGTAATCTTTCTGTGTCTCATTCTGTTAGTAATCTTTCGGATTTTATATTGCAGGAGCTCTCAAAGAACGCCTCGTTTATGCCTTTTGGAGGGGGTCCCAGGCTTTGTCCAGGATTGCATCTGGCAAAACTTGAGCTGGCCCTCTTTCTTCATAGCTTCGTCACCAAATTCAGGTCTTGTGTTTCCTTCTTTACACTTAGAGAAAGAGAAATAAAACATCAATTTTACTTGCACCATTGCTCCTAATTAATCTCATCCTCTACAATTATTTTTAGGAGAATGGAAAACAGTACAAAATAGTATTGCAGCAAGGTCATTTTGATTTGTTATTTTTTTTTCACCAAAAAAATCACAGTAATAGAATCCAAACAAGGTTTATTAACTTATTTGTACTGTACTGTACGGCCCGAATTAAATTCGTTGAATCTACTGGTGTTTTACATATGCTTGATATTTACAGATGGGAGGCACTGCAAGATGATAAGATCTCCCACTTTCCTGTTTCTCGCCTGACCAAAGGCTTTCCGATCCGTCTATATCTTCAAGAACAAATGGACGATTAATGGCATTATAATAGGATTTGATGCATGCAGTATGGAGTATTAAAAACAATAAGTTAGTTGGAAGGATAAAACAATGCGGTTGTTTATAATGAGATTTTTTGGAAGTCTTTTTGGTGGGTTTTTCCGGTCAAAATCCGGCAACAATTTATTGGAATAGCAAGTTTGATAGTTAGTTTCTGCACAATAGAAGTGCCACACGGGTTTTTCACGATGCTGAATCCAAATATGCATCCAAATATGCAGTTAAAAAACCATTTAACTGCAACAAATAAAAATTTAACCTCAATTTCCTCTACCGAATTCCGTCACCAAAATCTCCAAAAAATAGCTTTATAAACAACTCCAATTGCAAGGCTCCGGAGATTCATGATTCATAAAGACAAATACATGGGATACATAATACACAATTATGAAATACATTTATACATATGGATTATATAAGTAAAGTATTGCAATTTGAAAACAATTATTGATTTCAACAGAATTTAAAAGTGTTATATAAAAAAAAACATCTAAATGTGCTCTTTTTTTTTAATGTAAAGAATTAGCTATCTTGATTTTTTGGATAACATTTAAAAGACAATGAAGGTGAAATGTGTAAATGTGCCCATGATTTGACATGTGGATATTAATGGTTGTTGGAGGGATGAAATTTATATATTGTCCTTAATCATTTTTGAATGGGATTTTATTTACTTATAAAAATGTATAATAGTAAATTCATTGTTTTCTATTCCAAATAGCATTAATAGCAAAATTAATACACATTATTACTACAAAATTATAATTCTTATCAATTAATTTATTAAATAAAACTGCTTCAATGAAACTTATATTTTTAAACGATGAAATAGATTAAAATTTAAGAAATCCAAAAAAGTTTATATAAATTATTCATATATTAAAATATGCTAAAATGGATGAAAAGGAATTTTTAAATAAAACTATTAAATTTATATTAAATATACATATCTTATATAATAAAAATATGAAAAAAAATATGAAAATAAAAATGTTTAACTAGTATAAGTAATTTTAGGTTCATCTTAATTCCAGATTTATCAAGTGTTGAGAGTGATCAAATCTTTTTTTTAGTGTAAAATTTGAGGAAAGGCTTAAACATGTCTAAGATTAATCTAGTCATTTTAATTTTAAATATACTCATTAAGATCTTCAAATTATTTTCTTCTATTGTTCTTATTGTCACATCTATTAGTTTTGCCATATTTTTATATTGATCATATGAAAAAGACAGTTGAAATCATAGATCATTCAAATCTTTAACTCAAGCTATTGTAGTAAACATCATACCTTGTCTCTCTTGTGCTCTCATATTGATATTATTTTTCTCCAAAGTCAATCATTGTGACTTAAGGAGTGTTAAATTCCATGTAAATTTTAATGGTAGTTATTTTCTATTACCTCGTTTGAATGCAAAGGTGATGTCGCAAGTGACTAACAATCTTGAATGATGGAAAATGAAAAATGTAGTCAATTACAAATATTTTATAGTTTCAAAAAGCAAATATTTTATGTTGAATGATGGAAAATGAAGAATGTAGTCAATTACAGTTTATAGTTTCAAGAAGCAAATATTTTAGGTAAGTGAACATTTTATTTAACATGAAAATTCTAGTATTTTATTTATGGTTGAATTACTATAACACAAAAATCAATGCACATTGTCAATAATTTTCATGTGCTTACATTGAAATCAATGCACACTAATTACTTTGAAATTAACGTATATCATATTTGATCATTTTAAATATGCTAAACATGTTTAAGATTAATATGGTCATTTAAATTTTAAATATGTTCATTTTCTCAATTTGTTGAGATGATGGTGAATGTTAATAACTTGAATGATGAAAAATGATGAAATACTAATTCTGAATGCAAAGTGACAATGTAACAACATTGAATGATAGAAAATGTGAATACTAGGAATGTAGACAATTACAAATAGTATTCATTATGATCAATTTCAAACTATTTTCTTTTATTGTTCTTATTACCACACCTATTAGTTTTGCCATCGTTTTATATCGATCATATGAAAATGGAAGTTGAAATCGTAGACCATTCAAATCTTTAACTCAAGCTATTGTGGTAAACATCATACCTTCTCTCTCTTGTGCTCTCATATTAATAGTAGGTTTCTCCAAAGTCAATCATTGTGACTCATGGAGTGTTAGATCCCAAGTAAGTTTTAATGGTAGTTATTTTCTATTACCTCGTTTGAATGCAAAGGTGATGTTGCATGTGATTAACAATGTTGAATGATGGAAAATAAAAATAATAAGAACGTAGTCAATTACAAATGCATTATAGTTTCAAGAAGCAAATATTTTAGGTAAGTGAACATTTATCTAACATGAAAATTCAAGTATTTTATTTATGGTTGAATTACTATAACACAAAAATCAATGCACATTGTCAATAATTTTCTTGTGCTTACATAGAAATCAATGCATAAAGTGCAGGAAATCAAATAAGATTAGAAATAAACATCTACATTGTAATCAACACACCTAGTGCAAGTAATAAAAAATGACTAGAAATCAACATTTACACTAAAATCAATGCATCTAGTGAAAGCAATCAAATAGGATTAGAAATCAATAACTACATTGAAACCAATGCATCTAATGCAGACAATCAAATTGCGTTAGAAATCAATAACTATACCGAAATTATTGCATGTGGTGCAATCAATCAAATTGGATTAGGAATCAACATATACACTTAAATTAATGCATGTATTTCACTGAAAAACAAAATTATTGATGACTTTCTAATTCTAACTTCTTTTACCTTTTGTAAAGGCCTTTCTTCTTTTGCTTATATGGTTAATAATGTTCAATATTATATAATAGTGTATCTCTATCTCCCTATGTCTCTTCTTATTTTTCTCTCTAGCTCACTCCCCAAACATACACACTCTTTCTCCATGTCTATCTATCTCTCTCTCCCTCTGACTTCCTCTCTCTCTCCCTTCCCCTTCTCTCTCTCTGTCTTCCCTCTCTTCTATATGTCCCTTGTCACTCCCTCACTCTCTTTTCATCTCTCACTTGTCACTTCCTCTCTCTCTCTCCACCTTTATCTCTCTATGTCTTTCTTCTTCCCTTCCTCTCTATCTCTCCTTCTATCTTTGTATCTCTTCCTTTCTCTCACACCTCCCTTTGTCTCTCCATGGGGGATTCGTTGGTGGAGAAATACCATACCACGTGCATTCATATTGGGGGATATATATCAAGGAAAAATGAACATAATATATTGAGCATATAATAGGGGGTAAAGGTTTTTATATTGGAAAGTATGAAAAATGGAGATCAAAGTTAATGAAAAAATATAAAGGGGTGTAAAAAATGTTAATGAAAAATGGATACTTACAATATCTAATGAAAGTAGGTGTTTTTTAAATTGCGAAGGTGTATTGGGTTCATATTGATAGGGGGTTAAATAATGCTATTTTTATAGAAATTTTCCAATATGTATTCAAATTAGGGGTATTGCTTAATATGCTATGAACACCTCTGATATGTTAGAGGTTCATTGAGTGAAGCCCCCGTGTCTCTCTGCCCCCATCTCTCTCTCTCTCTCTCTCTCTCTCTCTCTCATTATCTCCCCCCCTCTCTCCTCTCTCCCCTCCCCTCTGGCCCCTCCATCTTCACCCTTTCTCTTCCCTCTCACTCTCCTCTATCCCTCACACTCTCTTGATCTCTCCCTTATCACTCCCTCACTCTCTCTCCATCTCTCCCTTGTCACTCCCTCTCTCTCTCCACCTCCATCTCTCTATTTATTTTTTCTTCCCTCCCTCTCTCTCCCCCTCCAACTCCATCTCTTTCTCCCTCCCTTTCTCCTCCTCTCTCTTCATCTTTCTCTCACCTCCCTTTTTCTCCACCCCCATCTCTCTCTCCATCCATATGATCAAGAATTGTCACTTTTTATAATCAGTAATATATGTAAGGTCTAATATAATTATAATATAATATATTTAGATGAATATTATTGTAATATATTGTAATATATTGTAATAATAATAATAATAATAAATATTATTAATTATGATACTAATAGTATTATATAAAGAAATAACTTGTTAAAGAAACAATAATATGTTAAATTTACATTATAGACAGACCAATTTCTTCTGATCAAATTAGTGACTCCATGCCTTAGGTTTAACATTATGTATTTTACATTTTACATTACATTATATTACATCTTACATTTAGCATTACATTTTACGTTTTGCATTGTATTACATTTTACACTTATATATGTTTTAATTTGAATATTAATTAAAACATATGAAGCTAACATTTTTTTTCATATATGTTTCCTGATATTTAAAAAATGTTGACATAGTTACTTATTTACATTACGTCTGAACATCTCCCCTGGGATGTAGAGCACCTCTTGGCACAAGAAAAAAAAAATTACCATATAACAAATTGAATTGAATCATTTATTTATTTATTATTTTTTTTTCACTTTTTTAATTGAGCCCATATCATGCTTTATTACTATTTTTTTTATTATTTAATGCTTGATTTAAAGATCCCACATCATAAAACTACAAACTCTAGTTACAAGAAAACATATGTAAACAACAAATTCAACAAATTCCAATTATAAAAATTTGTATTGAAATATGAAAGTAGAAACCTTAATAATTGAAAGCTATTATAGTGGGAAAGATCAATTGATAGTCTAACACATTTGATATTTTATAGGGCTAACACACATCACTTATTCAATTGAAAATATATATACATATATGCATAATATTTGCAAAAAATAAATAAATGTACAGTTATGAACAAAATTGGAATTAAATATAATAGCAAAGAATACACCACATATCTCTTTAGAGTCAATATCACCTCCTCTTCAAAGAAGGATTTAGTAAGTTTCACCAAGTTAACTTAACATGTAAACTACTTTTATTTCACTCATGTATAGATAGATTAGCAATAAAATAGAGTAAATAGTATCTATAATAAATCGCATCTAGGTTATCCCCCTTCTATAGAGGTTGACATTTCTTTTTATAAGCATTTAAGATAACAATGTCATTAACGTTATTCACTATAGTGTATTTGAGAATCAAATGTTCTCAAGTTGCTCATGAAGCAAATTATGGAATATTTACAAAACTGATTTTCAAGTATCTAGCCACCAATGTACACAACATCTTTTGAATAACACATATAAAAAAAATTTGGGAAGTGGGACGTACGTGTGGTTTCTCCCACTAGCTTCAAGATCAGGTGGTCAATGGTGAGACAAAGGTATATTGCGAATCGAGTTAACCTTTTAGAAGGTATACTGCAAAGCAAGGGTGTAGCATGGAGTGATAAGCCCATTTATAGAATTCACAGTAAGGGAGGGGATAGTTGTGCTCCAAGGAAAGCATTGAATTGGGGATCATGGTTGAGATTGGTACATATTCATCGCTGGTTGGCTTCGTCTGTTTCGTTCTAGTGACGTCACTGCAAAATAGTGTGGAGGGTGGACTGTCGAGGCCACAATTTGCCTCCTAATTCTAGAGGGTGGCCATTGATTGGAGAATCCCTCGGCTTCATTCGAGGGATTAATTTCAGTTCCCAACCACGCCAATTCATTCAAGATCAAGAGCTAAGGTACTATTAATTTTAATTAAAATTCAAGATCGAGAGCTAGGGTACCGCTAATTTTAATTAAAATTCAAGATCCAGAGCTAAGGTACTGTTAATTTTAACATTGATGCATATTTTACAAATCAAATCCAAAATGTGAATTATGTGTATGCGAATTACACATGTATGGGTAGATATTCAGATAGAATTTGTCGGAATATCTTGGATGGTTGTGTCTGTGGACCCAGAGTTCAACAAGCATATTCTGCAACACGAAGGCAGGTTGTTTCAATCCAACTATCCAAGGCTTTTTAATTCTACTTGAATAAAGTCTTGATCTGACTCCTATTAGCCATGATAACACGTCACAAATATGCAACCTGTAGGTCATATCAACAGATTTGAGCATAGGGGTCTCATACTTATATGAGAATCGCTAAGAATCATTGATTCCATGTCACAATAGTTTCATTATCATCTATTAGGTCATATATTCATTGTACATTCATTTACTAATAAAAACATGATGAGAGCCATAATAGAACATACTCATAACCAACATATAAACAACAAAAATAACAACGATACAACAGCCATGGAATCCACATATAAACCAATACATTTACATAGGAAATACCAAGGAGAAGGAACTCTTATTAATGAATGCATAAAGAAATTAGGCTTGGGACTTCCACATACCATCCGACCATAGATTAGTTGAACCAAATCTTTCTTTCAGCCAATCAACACCATGCCATATTCCAAGCATGAATGTGGGACTCATAACCAAAGAAAAACTAGGGATTCCCAATGCTAAACTACCTCACCCTAATCAATAGAACCAGCCTTTACTACAATCCCCACCAGATCATTAGGCCCTAAACAAGCATGGATGCCACCAGATTTCTCCACCTACACCATGAGGAATTTGCGTATCTCCTAGTCTCTAGGCTTTATCGCACATCCTTCCATACAATAGTCGAGGATCCCTAGGCCTAATCGAGACTCTACCCTCCAGGGTTTACCGTATATCCTACCATTCACTGGCCAAGGATTCCCAAGCGTGATTGAGGGAACCCAACTCTAGGATATATTGTATATACCGCCATTCATCGGTCGAGGATTCCTAGGCCCATCGAGGTACCACAAAATTTGGCTTTACCACAACCCACAGTCCGGTTCATGGGTTAGTAGGCTAAGGCTTTACTACAATTCAGAGTACAATTCAGGGATCACTAGGCCATGTTTTCTTTCTTTCATAGACCACCTCACTCAGTTTTGAATCCATTAGGCAATCTAGCTCAACTAAAACATCAAAACCCTGTCACACCATGGCTATTTGAAAATGGAAAGGCAATGCTGAAGAACACTATCACACCTGGAAAAACCCATGCCCAATACAACAAGAGAACCAATAACACACATGCATAACCATGCATGCCAAAACTATCAAGGAAATCACACATGCAAATCGATACCTGCAAGTAATCTCGTTGTAGCTACTTGATCTTGCTCTTCCTTGCTTGATATTTGCTTCCCTTGATCCGATGTTGAAGTGCCTCAAGAAAACTCTAAGTGTCCAAGAGTGTGAGAGAGAGAATAGAGAGAGAGCTCCAAAACTGAGCTGACAAAAGGTTGAACTAGAAAAATCCATTCACTGATCCTCAGAAGCCTTTTAATCAATAAAGCTTCTATTTTCTTCAATTTCCTCTATTTTCCTTCATTTTCCTCCTCACATGCATCCTGTGACCTTTCGCCTTCCTTTTCTCCTAATTTCCATTATTTTCATAAATAAAATGTCAATTAATGTGTCTTTCCTTTCCAAAGCCTTTTTTTATCTCTTTTTCCATTTCCTTAGCCATAATAAACCAAATGAACACCCATTAGGATGTTTTTCCCATCATTCAGCTTGGAATACGTGTCCCATGACCTTGTTCTTATATTTTTTACATGATTTTTTTAACCAGGGCTATTACACATCTCCTTTCCCTTTGATGGATCGACGTAGATTATATTTTGAATGTAGAGGTGGTAGAAGTGGTAGAGTTACCCCCTCTATGGGTCAAGATTCCATTCCATCTTCCTCCTCATAAACTTAGACTCAAGTAGTAGCAAGAAACATGATGGATTTCTTTGTAGATGTTATTCTTGACGTGGTCAGACATGCCATAACATAACTATGTCTTTGTAATGTGGATCCCCACATTCACAACATTTTAATTGACCTTAATCTGTCCTTTTAGTTGGCCACTAACTCCTCTAGCTATGCTATTAGTTCTTTCCAATTAGGGTTGGTTCCTACATTCCTCTGGAGGTAACCCAGAGGTTGCACTAGCAATCCTAGAAACATTGTTTCATCTACCATCGAATTCATATTGGTGTTTGCCTTTTCTGCTTACACCCTCCTTGGGGAATTCCTTCTCTGTATTTTCATCAACTACCATTTTCCTTTTCATATTTATCATCATTTGGACTTGTTTGGTCAAACTAGTGGTTGTTTCCATAGTGGTTGGTTTCCACATGGCGAATTCCACTCGAACCAAAGGATTGAGCCCATGCAGGAATCTTTCATCTTGTTGTTTATCATCTTCCATATAGTCTACATGATGGACCAATGCATAGAATTCAACCTCATAGTCCTCGATTGATCTACCATTTTGTTGTACTGTATGGAATGCCCCTATTTGTTGGTGTTTATATTACTCTGATAGGTACCTGGTTCTAAAGGCTTCCTCAAACATCTCCCAAATCATTTGCATTGAGGTGACTTGCATCTTAGTCTCTTCATTTACCCGCCATGATAAAGCTTCTCCTTTCAATAGAAATTACTAATTGGGCATTTTCCCTTGGATAGTATGCCTTAAATCTACGTTCTCTCTTGATAGCAATCACCCAAGCTTCTGCTACTGAACCCCCATCTTGACTTGTGAACTCTGGTAATTTGGATTTTTGGACTTCTTTCATAATATCGAGGGTTTTTCGTCTATCATCGACATTGAATTGAAAATTAAGTCTTGTCTCTATTTTTATTCAAACTCCCTTTCTTTACTTTGATTATTTCTTTGATCTTGACCTTGACTGGTGACTCAATCCTTAAATATGCTTTTCATTTCTCCTAGGGAACGTAATATGGCTTGCTTGGTTGGGGTTCCAATCTCTGCAGTGATTTAAGGTGGGGTTTCTCCCCGAGGGGTGACTTGAGTTTGTCTTCGACGCTTAGGTCCCTAGATCTCCCCCATAAAGAAAAAAAATATTTAGTTCCCTTTTTCCCGTTCATCCATGGGAATTCTACATTATTTCAAATCTTACATTTATATAATACAATATGGCATGGAAAAGTTTAAAAACACCCCAAAACAAAATAGCTATCAAAATAAAACAAAATTAGATGCCTTTTTTAAACACATGTTACTGTTCCTAAGATCATATAATCATAAAATAAAGAAAACTAAGTTTACAATTGCTAACAAGATTTTTTTCATTGAAATTGACTATTTTTTCATCTTATTAATAATAAAAAATACAATGCATTTATTGTTGTTTTACAAGAGTGACTCACCACTTTTTTTCCCTATATATTTAACCTCTTAACTTAAAATTAAAAAAATAGTTTTATATCTTACTTATATATTTTTTTTATCCTAAATAGTATTTAGAAAAAAAAAGCAATTATTTCTTATTATAATAACAAAGGTCATATATAGCCTCGATGGGGGTGTATTAAGACATGGCAGGTTCACCTTGGAGTAGGCCTCACGAGGCACATGGTAGGTGTAAACATGTTGAACCATAAAGTGATGCGATGGGTCGACAATTGATCAAACCCTACAGACCCTTTTTGGCTATTATATTATGTGGTGGTAATAGTATAACAATTATGGTTTCTTGGGTGATGAACTCTGCGTGTAGGGTGGTAGACGAGACTGTTAAAGGTCGAGCGAGCTTTCCAAGGCCATGGGGTAGTTGGACCTCTGTGGAGTGTTTGAACTCTGGCATTGTGGCTTCTCTGTCGGGTTGGTGTGCATTCATATGGGATCTTGGTTCGTTTGGAGGTTTTTCTCCCCCCTAGTGCATCAAGGTTGGTTATGCAGGGGGGAACCTAGATGTTGTTGAAGGAGGGTTGTTTTATTTTGGTGCTTACTTGACGGTCTCCTGGTTCTTGTTTCTATTTGGTTAAGGTCTTTTCCTATGTCGTGGTTGTTGGTGGTGGTTCATAGCTCGACATTGCCCATTGCCCTGTGGAAGGAATGACTGTCTATGGCCACAATTGCTTCTGAAGATAACTCTCTCACAACCAGTTAGGGTTTGTGGTGGCACTTGCTTCTTCCAAGGCCTTTTGACAAATTCCATGAAGGAGGGGGTGCTCCTTGTCATGGGGCAATGTATAATTCCTTTTTTATTTGTCTCCTAGTTCTATATATTAAGGAATTGTGTGAGTCGTCGAGAGTGTAGTTTTATGGTTTTGAGCAGAGAATTACGACTAGCCCTCCTTTATTTCACCTATGGACTGATGGCGAATTAGTGTCATTCAAGGTATCCAATGGAGTGATTCTTGTCCAACTTCATTTGGTGGCCTGACATGGTAAGTGTTGTAGGGCCACAATGGGACGTGTGTGGCATTGTTCATGGTGGCTAGGGTGTTTGTAGGTGGTGTTTCTTCCTAGGAGGTTGTACCCTCTCTGGTCATTCTTGTTGATGGTATTAAGGAGTGGCGAGTCATGCCTCAGCAGCATGGGTGTCCCTGTTGTGGAGGAGGGCATAAGGGCCATCTTGGATGAAAAAGCATTGGTTTGAGCTCAGCTTCAGAGGATGTGGTCAATGGAGAATGGGGGGATGTGGTCAACAGATAATGGGAGGATGAAGTCGCTCAAGCTCATGAGTGTTCACCAGGTTGAGTGGAGGCTACAGCCTCATTGGAAATCATTGTAGATCCATTGAAAGTCATGTAGGCCAACCTAGACATCATGAGAGATCACCAATATGAAGAGCATAATGAATTGGTGGCCTATTTTAATGACATCCGATTCTTCCTCAATGAGACTCTGGAGTTGCTTCAGAGTATATGTCACAATTAGATATGCCTTAATGATCACTTGCATGATTTGGAGGCCCGAGTGGAGCACATTGATTTCCATATACATGAGTAGCTCAGATCCCATGCAGGTCCTCCTAGACTTCCGCCTTACCAACCTCTGTGACATGTTTATTTCAGGTTCTTCGTCTTTTTTGTCATCTTTTTGTAAAGTAAGGTTAGTAAGCCTATCGGAAATAATGGTTATTTGGTTGCATCTTCTGTTATCTCTGGCACCCCTCACTCTCCCCTATGTCTGTAGTGAAGCTAAATGGACCATCCAACCTAATTTTATACTATGGATTTCACGGATGATAATATAATGATGCTCTTTTGGCCAACAAAAAAATCAAAATCATATACTTCAAAATTATAAATTCACATCCTATTTATTTTTCTTAATTTAAAAACCCATTTTGTTTAACCAAATGACACTTTTAACAATAATTTTTATATTCAAAACATGCATAATTAGTACTCATATTGATACAATAATTTATTTATTTTTAAATGTAAATTAATAATTTTTTTTTTAACCTATATTATTCAAAATTAAATAATAAATAAACACAACAAAAAACTATTAACTTATAAATTCTATCACTAAAATTATAATTAAAATCTTACTTTTTTAAAGCATAAGTATAATTCATTATAAGTTTCAATAATATTTAAAAATCATTATATAGACTCTATTATAATATATGAGCCAAATAACTTTTTACTTTATAACACATATAAATTCAAGACATAATTATTATTGGTATATTATACTGGGACAATCATGATGTTAAACTCATTGTTTAATAAATCAAAATAATAAAACACAATAAAGTGATTTAATAGTTATATGGTTTCTCATATGATGGAAAAACCGAGGATAATGAATGATCAAACAATGCAGAGAAAACTAAGACTTAAAAGAATGAAACAAATGAACATGGAAAAATGGGCCATGCGGCATGGTTCTACATAACCAAAAGTAAGTATATATTTATAAAAAATTCCATTTGGTATTGATTAATTTTAATATACATATTATATTCATATTGATTTACAAAACTATCCAACCTGTATGTTAAATTTTCTAGATTTCCCTACTTGTTCAATAATCAATCTTGTTTTATCTATGGCGTACTCTCTAATCACATGCAACAATTGTGACATGCATGGTCTTCAACCAATTGTTGTACAAGCATGCATACGGACATAGCAGATAACTAAAAATAAAATTAAAATAGGCCAATCAAATCACGAAATAATTGATTATCATCGTCATTAACAATATTTGTTGAATTTATCTCCCGATCGGGATGCAGGTCATTAGTCAGGCCAGCTTAGGTGCAACTATGCGTAGTATCTGAGCATTTATTACTGTCGTCTCCCTCATGCTCAAGGCAGTGGGCGCGGTGTCCTTCGGCATGAATGCCTATTAGGGAACTAGGCAAGGTGGCACCATAGGAAATAAGGTGGGGTGGCGGAGTAGGCAAGGTCATTCGACATGCAATGCAAGAGTGAAAGGCTATGGAGAAGGGTGGCGGTACAGAGAAGAGGAAGGTCGATGGAACGGGAGGAACCCTGGTCATGAACGAGCACTTGCAGAAATCAGGTATGTAATTCGGTTTTGCCTCAACATTCAATCTATGTTCTGGTTGGGGTTATGCTGGGGGAAAGGAGGGGAAAGAGACTAAAAATATGGGGAATTAAATGCTCTTGGTGGCAATGGGGGAGGAAATTGCTTGCCATGGCCTAGTTCTGTGTCTATACTTTCTCCCAAATGGGTAAAAACCATGACTGCGGGGGGGGGGAATGGGTTGTGGGGCTGTGAGGTTCTGCGCTTTGTAATTAAGGTCAGGGGGAAATTGGATAGAGGCACTGCAATTCAAGAGGGGTTGGGGTTTGTAGAGAGTGGCAGGGGGAAGTTGATGGTAGGGCGTGGGGTCACAACCATGACTATAGTCTGCAAAGAAACTGTTGGGATAGCTGGAAAATGCATGGGATTGATGGCAAGGCCAAGAATCCTGAGTGGAAAACTAGCTTGAGCGACCTGAGAGGCAAATCCATTTCTCTTTGGGCTGAGGGAGCAAGGATATGGAACCACTGCAGGCGAACTGCTAGATTCAAGGAGGGCCTGTGGGCTCGGCTTGAGATGGAGCGGGATGACCTGCGTACAATCCATAGTAAGGGGGAAGGGAACAATGGTGGGCCTCGGGGTAAGGGTCAGAGACCTCCCCTTTGGGATCAGAGGGCTTCAGCCCACCCTTGCACGTATGCAGTGAGAAATGGAGGAGAGGAAAAACATGCGTGGGCAAGGTGGTGTATTACGAAAATTCTGAATTTGAATTTTTCTGGGTGTCAATAGTTGTCTACCAAAGAGGTCATGGCCTGTGCTGCAAGAGGACGTGGGCGCGGTAGGAGAGGCCCGACCCCCCATAAAAATAAGGGGTCAGGCACGTCGAAAACTCACAAGGGTCAGAAATCAGTAGAGCACCTCATCGCTGAAGCAACAGAGGCCTACCGTGAAGGGATGGATGCTGGCATTCAAAAATTGTTGGAATAATGGGAAGAGGAGATAAAGAAAGGAAGCGAGACAGAGGAAGACATGGATAATTGGAGGATTCTTGTTCCGGATCCAGAGAACACTTGAGGGAGAATAACATAGTTCAAGCAAACGTTGTACTTGTACTGGTTAATGAAGGGTTTACTCTGCAAGGCAATGAAGCAAATATCTATGGGTATGGTGGTGGCAGTTCAGGGAATGTCGAAGAACAAGAAGGACATGGAGAAAATTCTCTTCCAGTTGCATATATCAGTATGGACATAATTGATTGCCACATCCCATGCAATTTGGAGCTATATGGCATGCCACGGGCAATAGCTAAAGATCCTGCTCCCATCTCATCTGCCTCAGAGGAACATAAGGACTAGATGCATCCCATGTATAATTTTGGTCTATGCGGTTAGCTTTTAATTTTTATGTTGCAAATGTCCATTTTTACAGTTATGTAGTGTCTGGACATGAGATAGAAACGTATCTAGCCTAGCTAGAAAGAATGAAACGATAATGTTTTTGGATGGCTTATAACGTTGACCGATGGCCAACAGACTTGGTTTCCCCTCGAGGCAAGTTGAGGCCACCCAGTTAATCTGTATGGTGTAAACTTGTTTATTATCTAATAGAAAATGGAATGGACTTATCAAACTTAACCAAAAAAAAATATTTTTTGAGTTTATAAAATTACTAATATATATATTCAAATTGTTAGGGCTATAAATCGATCAAAATCACTTTACCTCGGCATATTTCATTTCTTGTGTTACAAAGAGGCGATGAGGTGGGTCCTAGTCTTATGTTTGGGAAGGTCTACCGTAGGGTTGAACGATATTGTTCATGTCACATTTTATTATAATTTAAATCATATTTTTTACTATGTTAGGTGAGTGTATTTTAATTTGATAAATTATAATAAGTTAAAAAAAAACAAAATTATAATTTATTTCAAATTACCATAGGTTAAAAGTTTCACAAATAAAAGTAGGTGAGTTTGGTGTAATTCTTTTTATTTAAATTATTATATATATATAGTTATATGAATTTAAATTATACAATTGAAATTTTTAATTTTAGCCCAAAAAAATCATATTTGAAGTAAACTACCCAAAATATATATTAAAAAAAACAAAGCATAAAACAAATATAACAATCTGGAAAGGGATTTAGTACATGTAAATTGTATATTACTATATATTATATAATATTTTGTATAATGAAAATTTATATATATATTATATTTAATAGATGTAGATGGTAGTTTTATATAATAATATATATATTATCTATATATATATAATATAATATATATATATATATATATAATTTCATTTATAAGAAAAAATAAAATGCACTTATATTATCGAATATATAGTGTTACAAAGATGAAAAAATCTTAAAACTTATGATGTTTCAGAAATAGCTTAACACTATGTTTCCTTAAGGAACTTTTAATTTAATAATGTAATTGTTAATGTTATAGACAAGCTAAACACCATGTTGATGTATGAGATCCTTATGATACATACATAATCTTGGAAATAATTTCGAAGTGGGAGAAATAAAAAGTCAGTAGATATATCTATAATTTCTTATAAAATATAAAATAAATAGCCACTTCCTTTTATATATACACCTTTAGAAAATAAGATAATAATCAAAGTATTAAGTTATTTCTCAATTTGACAACTTTTAGCAAATAACATCATCCTTAGAGTATTGAGTTATTCCTAAATTTGACATAAATATCAAAGTTAAACATTTTCCAACAACACAATTTTTGGTGTTTCACTCATGTTGTGTTACGCCATGCAAATCTCTTGGTTGTTGATTATCATCCTTTAGGGTTATAATATAATCAATTGGGTTTAAAATATAAATTCTTTGGGTTTATTAATATAAGGGTTCACATTTCTAGGGTTTAATATAATTTCGTTGGGTTTATAATCATGTTCAACCATTGTCAACCATGGTCATTCATGGTCTACGACGGTCAATCATGGTTAAACATCACATTGAGACAAATATTATCTCAATATGAAAATCAATTATGGTCAAACATGATCAATCATGGTCAATATGAAAATTAATCATGGCCAATTATGGTCAACCGTGGTCGAATGTCACACTGTGGCAAATATTGTCTCAATGTAAAAATCAACCATGGTCAACCATCATCAACCAAGGTCAAGCATGGTTAATCATTTTCAACCATGGTCAACTATGGTCCAACGTCACATTGTGACAAAGGTTGTCTCAGTTTGAAAATCAACCATTATCAATCATGGTCAACGACCATTAATAACCATTGTCACATTATGGAAAATATTTTTTGATGGTTCAACTCCACATTGTGTCAACCATGGTCCAATGTTGCATTGTGACAAAGATTCTCATTTTGAAAATCAACCAAGGTCCAACGTCGCATTATAACAAAGATTCTCTCAATGTGAAAAATAATCATGGTCAACCATTGTCCAACATCGCATTGTGATAAAGATTGTCTCACTATGAAAATTAATCATGCTCAACCATGGTTAACCATAGTTTAATGTCGCATCATGACAATGATTGTCTTAATATGGAAAACAACCATGGTCAACCATAATATCAATAATATCAATCCCTTGGGTTTATTAATCTAAGGGTTTATATTCCTAGGGTATAATATTATTTATAGGTTTATATTATTAATCCTTGGCTTTAATATAAATCCCTTTGGTTTAAAGTCCATTGGGTTTATATTATCAATATGAAAATCAACCATGGCCAACCATGTTTATTTTAGGGTGTATAATATTTACCCCTTGGGTTTAATATTATTCCCTTGGGCTTTTAGTATTAATCCTTTGCTTTTTCAGTATTAAGCCCTTGGATTTATTATTCCCTTAGGTTTGTAATATTTATCTTAGGGTTTATATACCTTGGGTTTATAATATTAATCCCTTGGGTTTAATATTATTCCCTTGGGTTTATAATACCGTGGGGTTTTAGAATTAATCCCCTGGGTTTATCAATCTAAGGCTTTATATTCATAGGGTATAATATTATTCAGAAGGTTTATAATATTAATCCTAGGGTTTAATATAAATTCGTTGAGTTTATAATCATGGTCAACCATGCACAACCATGGTGCAATGTCACATTGTGACAAAGTTTGACTCAATATGAAAATCAACCATGGTAAACCATGGTAAACCATGGTCTAATGTCACATTGTCACAAATATTGTCTTAATATCAAAATCAACCATTGTTAAACATGCTCAAGCATGTTTATTTTAGGGTTTATGGTATTTATGTTAGGGTTTATATACCTAGGGTTTATAACATTAATCCCTTGGGTTTAATATAACTCCCTTGAATTTATAATCCCTTGGGTTTATTACTATTGGTGAGGTCCAATGTTGCAGTGTGAGAAGGGTTGTCTCGACATTAAAATCAATCATGGTCAACCATGGTCCAATGTCACAATGTGATAAGGATTGTCTCAATATGAAAACCAACAATGGTCAAGCATGTTCCAACATTGCATTATGAGAAATATTGTCTTAATATGGAAATGGACCATGGTCAACCATAGTGAATAACCATGGTCACATTGTGACAAAGATTGTATCGTGGTCCAATGTTGCATTCTCACAAAGATTGTCTCAATATGGAAATCAACCATGGTCAACCATGATGAATAACCATGGTCACATTGTGACAAAGATCGTCTCTTGTTCCAACGTCACATTGTGACAACCATGGCCATCCATGGTCAACCATTTTCTAACATCGCATTCTGACAAAGATTGTTTCAATATGAAAATCAACATGGTCAATAACATTAACCATGCTGACATTATGAAAAAGATTGTCTCTTGGTCCAACGTGACATTGTGAGAACATGGTCATCCATGTTCAACCATGTTCCAACATCACATTGTGACAAAGATTGTCTCAATATGAAAATCAACAATGGTTAAGCATGGTCAACCATTGTCCAACGTTGCATTTTGAGAAAGGTTGTTTCAATATGAAAATGAATCATGGTAAACCATAATCCAATGTTGCATTATGACAAAGATTTTGTCAATATGAAAATCAACTATGGTCAACCATGGTCCAAAGTCACATTGTCACAAAGATATTGTCAATAAGAAAATCAACCATGTTCAACCATGTTTATTTTAAGGTTTATAATATTTACCCCTTGGGTTTAATATTATTCCCTTGGATTTATAATCCCTTCAGTTTCTAGTATTAATCCCTTGGGTTTAAAATATCTATCTTAAGGTTTATATACCTTGGGTTTATAATATTAATTCCTTGGGTTTAATATTATTCCCTTTGGTTTATAATACCTTGGGGTTTTAGAATTAATCCCTTGGGTTTATCAATCTAAGGCTTATATTCCTAGGTTATAATATTGTTCATAAGGTTTATAATATTAATCCTAGGGTTTAATATAAATCCCTTAGGTTAATAATCATGGTCAACCATGCACAACCATGGTGCAATGTGACATTGTGACAAAGCTTGACTCAATATGAAAATCAACCATGGTCTAATGTTTCATTGTCACAAATATTGTCTTAATATCAAAATCAACCATGGTAAAACATGGTCAAGCATGTTTATTTTAGGGTTTATGGTATTTATGTTAGGGTTTATATACTTAGGGTTTTTAATATTAATCCCTTGGGTTTAATATAACTCCCTTAGGTTTTTAATATTAATGTTTTGGGTTTATTACCGTTAATGAGGTCCAATGTTGTAGTGTGAGAAGGGTTTTCTCGACATTAAAATCGATCATGTTCAACCATGGTCCAATGTCACATTATGACAAGGATCGTCTCAATATGAAAATCAACCATGGTCAACCATGTTCTAACTTTACATTCTGACAAAGATTGTCTCAATATGAAAATTGACCATGGTTAACCATGGTGAATAACCATAGTCACATTGTGACAAAGATTGTCTCTAGGTCTATCATGACATTATGACAACCATGGCTATCCATGGTCAACCATGTTCCAATGTCAGATTTTGACAAAGATTGTTTCAGTATAAAAATCAACCATGGTCAACCTTGGTCAAACATGTTCAAGCATGGTTAATAACCATGGTCAAACTGTGACAAAGATCATCTCTTGGTCCATCGTCACATTATGACAAAGATTATCTCAATATGAAAATCAACAATGGTCAAGCATTGTCTAACATCGCATTTTGAGAAAGGTTGTCTCAATATGAAAATAAATCACGGTCAACCATAGTCCAATGTTGCATTGTGACAAAGATTTTGTCAATATGAAAATCAATTGTGGTCAGCCATGGTCAACCATGTTTATTTTAAGGTGTGTAATATTTGTTTCAAGGTTTATATAACTTGGGTTTATAACCATGGTCAACCATGTTCCAATGTCCCATTGTCACAAATTTTTAGTCAATATGAAAATAAACCATGGTCAACCATGTTTATTTTAGGATTTATAATATTTATCTTAGGGTTTATACACCTTGGGTTTATAACCCACGGTCAAGCATGGTCCAATGTCGCATTATGACAAATATTGTCTCAATATGAAAATCAACCATAGTCCAATGTCACATTATGAAAAAGATTGTCTCAATATGAAGATCAACGATGGTCAACCATGCTCCAATGTCGCATTCTGACAAAGATTGCCTTGACATTAAAATCAATCATGTTCAACCATGGTTCAATGTCGCATTGTGAGAATGATTGTCTCAATATGAAAATCATTCATGGTCAACCTTGTTCGAATGTCGGGTTCTCACAAAGATTGTGTCAATATGAAAATCAACCATGGTTTATTTTAGGGTTTATAATATAAAAATCAACCATGGCACTATGGCCAACCATGTTTATTTTAGGATTTATATACCTTGGGTTTATAATGTTTATCCTTTAGGTTTAATATTATTCCCTTGGGTTTATAATATTAATCCCTTGGGCTTAATATTATTCTCTTGGCTTTATAATATCTCGAGGTTTTAGTATTAACCCATTGAGTTTATACTACCAATTTCTTCGGTTTATTAATCTATGATTCATATTCCTAGGATATAATATTATTTAGAAGGCTTATAATATTAATTCTACGGTTTAATATAAATCCGTTGGGTTTATAATGATGGTGAACCATGCACTGACAAATATTATTTCAATATGAAAATCAACAATGGTCAAATGTCGCATTGTGACAAAGATTGTCCCAATATTATTTTAATATGAAAATCAACCATGGTAAAATATGGTCAACCATGCTTATTTTAGGGTTTATATTATTTATCTCAGGGTTTATATGCCTAAGGTTTATCATATTAATCCCTTTTGTTTAATATTGTTCCCTTGGGTTTTTAGTATTAATCCCTTTGATTCAGGAATATTTTACAGATGATAATTTATCTTAAAGTTTAGAAACCTTGAGATATCTTATCGTCCTTAATATGTAAGTTGTAAAATGTTTAGTAATATATTTGTAAAATTACTCAAATTTATAATAATTTTATATATAGTCTCTATAACATTTTGGTAAATTTAAAGTAAAATAAATTTATACTATAAAATTTGGGGCGAATCTATTTTAGAAAGAAGAATTTATAGCAAATCTTTTTTTTAGAAAAATCATTGAAAAATTAACCACCTCCGAATATTAACCCCTAGAATTTTTCCTGCTTGGTTTATTAATCGCTTATTTTATATATATTATTCCTTTACAGTTGAATTAATCCATTGCATATATTAATAATTAAGTGGAATAATTAAATAATAAATGAAAAAATATTAAATGATTAATAATGAATTAATTTTTATTTAAATAATTTTTTAATTAATAATATATCATTAACCATATTTATAAAAAATATTTATTTAATAATAATTTTACGATATAAACTTTTACTTATATTAACCAATCAACCACGTCTTCTATATGGTTGAGATAGTTTATATAACTCCAATGATAAACCTACACCTCAATACTAAAAATATCAAAAAAACCGGTGACATGCAGGTATAATGAATACACATATAAAAAGTTTTCGAAATTCAACCAGAGGCACATGTACTTCTCCCATTGGTGTACCATATATAAAATTAATGCTGGTAGATATCTACCTGCCTTACTATATAAAATTAATCGCCGGGGGAGCCAACACACGTACCTCCCATTGCCCAGAATTATTTTATATAGTATATAGTATATCGTAGACAAATAGATATCTACCAGCATTAATTTTATATAGTATATCGTAGGCAAGTAGATATCTACCGGCGATTCCTATAGCATAGTAAATGCTATTTGACATGGGTTGATATAATTTCATGTAACAGGCCGCGAAACGCGTGACCTGTTACATGGTATAAATGGGTTATGCCGACTCCAGTCAGCTTCAAGATCACGTGGTCAATGTTACCGGGTATAAATGGGTTATACCGACCCCAGTCAGCTTCAAGATCACGTGGTCAATGTTATACTGCGAATCGAGTTAACCTTTGAGAAGGTATACTGCGAAGCGGTGGTGTAGCATGGAGTGAATATATAGCATTCACAGTAAGAGAAGGGATAGTTGTGCTCCGAGGAAAGCATTGAATTGGGGATCATGGCTGAGATTGTTACATATTCATGGCTGGTTGGCTTCGTCTGTTTCGTTCTGGCGACGTTACTGCTCCAGCTCTACAAAATAGTGTGGAGGGTGGACAGTCGAGGCCACAATTTGCCTCCCGGTTCCACAGGGTGGCCATTGATTGGAGAATCCATCGGCTTCATTCGAGGGATTAATTCCACTCAACCACGCCAATTCATTAAAGATCGAGAGCTAAGGTACTGTTAATTTTAACATTAAAGATCGAGAGCTAAGGTACTGTTAATTTATATTTAAAATTCAAGATCGAGAGCTAAGGTACTGTTAACTTTAACATTCAAGATCGAGAGCTAAGGGACTGTTAATTTTAACATTGACGCGTATTTTACAATCAAATCCAAAATGTGAATTATGTTTATGGGAACTACGCAGGTATGGGCAGATATTCAGATCGAATTTGTTCGGAAGATCTCGGATGGTTGTGTCTGTGGACCCAGAGTTCAACAAACATATTCTGCAACACGAAGGCAGGCTGTTTCAATCCAACTATCCGAGACCTTTTCGAAATCTCCTCGGTAAATTCGGTTTGCTTGCCGTGCACGGAGATCTCCACAAGAAGCTCCACGGAACGGCCGTAAATTTCCTGAGGTCCGAGAAGCTGAGTGTGGACTTCATGGAGGGCATACAGAACGTTATGCAGACCACCTTCGCCCAATGGCAAGCCAAGAGGGAAATCCATCTTCAAGAGGAGTGCCATCAGGTAAGCACCATCGACAAAACCGATTCCAAAATATGAACAATCATTCTTTAAAGTTTAGAAAATCTATGCATTGTTGAAGCCTCTTTAACTTCCAGAAAATCTATACATTTTATAAACATTCTTTAATTTTTCTTTAAATCTATGCATTCTTTAAGCATTCTTTAAGCATCCTTTAACTTTCAGAAAATCTGTGCATTCTTTAAGCATCCTTTAACTTTCAGAAAATCTATGCATTCTTTAAGCATTCTTTAAATTTTAGAAAATCTATGCATTCTTTAAGCATTCTGTGTGAATTTATTAAACCTTTATCGAAATCAAACAAAATTAAACCACGAAACCTGCATGTTATTACTGCTAGCGGTGAACTGTTTTCCGTTTAAATTGGATTTGTTTCTCATGTGATATTTGTTATAGCTTGTTCTGAATTTGATAGCGAAACAATTGCTGGGCTTATCTCCGTCCAAGGAGACGGAAGAGATCTGTAAGGCATTCGGTGATTTTTGTAAAGCTGTCCTTTCCGTTCCCATTAGACTCCCGGGTACCACGTACGCGAGAGGATTTAAGGTGCACAAACGCTTCAATACTTTTCTCTTTTATTTTACCGATTACTAATTTGATTTGTTCTTATCGGATGTGTTATCACTAATATTCGCTGCAGGCCAGAGACTTTCTGATAAAAAAAGATTTACGAGGGCATGAAGCACAGAAAGCAGCATCCAGAAGCTGTCAATAATGATCTCTTAACAGAACTCTTGAAAGAAGACAAATTTTCAGAAGAAGTTATAGCAGATTTTATACTATTCCTGCTCTTAGCTGGTCACGAAACCGTATCCTCATCGATGGCATTGGCTATCAAATTTCTCATGGACTGTCCCCAGGCACTTCAGGAACTGAAGGTGTGTGCCAGTGTACAGGTGCTGCAAATGTCTATTCTAAATAAAAACATTCCAAATCTTCGTATTGATACATTAATATTGATTACACTGACGGTGGAATATGCACGTCACAGGCTGAGCACGACGCTTTGTTAGAGAGAAAGGGGAGTCCAAGAAACCAAAAGGTCACTTGGGATGACTACCGGTCAATGAAATTCAGCCAATGTGTATGTAATTAATTGCTGTTTTGATGACTAGCCAATGTGTATGTAATTAATTATTATTATTTCTATTATTTTTATTATTATTTATTCATTTATTTACTTTACCAATTACGTAATGTAATTATTTGAATTTATTTATTTATATTTATGTGTTTTTGTTTTATTTATTGAATTATTTAT
>APFE030335791.1:11611-46951 GCA_000404065.3 Pinus taeda | reverse complement strand
AACACCCATTTTCTGCCAAGGGGTTTCCTTCCAGCCGGCAACTCCACCAGATCCCAAGCCTTATTTTTGTGCAAAGATGCCATTTCATCAACCATGGCCTCTTTCCAGATTTTTCCGTCCTCTGAATCCACTCATTCCTTCACAGTTCTGGGATCATCATCAGTAACAGACAAAGAAAAATTTGAACAGAAAGCAGATGGACTATACCTTTCTGGCTACCTTCTTTCTCCAACTGATCTTCTCACAGCCGGAGTTTGCAGCTCTTCATCTTCTGATTCCTCCTATGCTACAGAGTCTGATTCTTCCTCCTTCAGTTCAAACTCTATCTTCACAGGTTCCTTTGGTTGGGATTCATGTTTAATAACATCTTTCACCTCTCTAAACACCACATCTCGATTGTACACAACCTTCTGTGTGACTGGGTTCCAAAGCTTATAACCCTTTAAACCATCCTTATACCCAATAAAGATGCACTTTTTAGATTTACTATCCAACTCGGTTCATTTATCCTTTGGAACATGTACATATGCATCACATCCAAATACCCTCAAATGTGAAAGAGAGGGTTTCTTACCAGTCCATACTTCTTATGGAGTCTTATCATCCGACGCTGATGAAGGTGACCTGTTGACCAAGTAACATGTAGTATCCACCGCCTCTCCCTAGAATTCTTGTCCTAACCCGGCACCACTAAGCATGCTTCTTGCCCTTTCCATCAACGTCTTGTTCATTCTTTCTACGACTCCATTTTGTTGAGGTGTATATGGAGTAGTCTTCTGCCATGTTATACCACACTTCTTACAGAATTCTTCAAATTCCTTGCTGCAGAATTCTCCACCATTATCTGTCCCCAGCACCTTTATCTTCTTCTCTATCTGATTTTCCACTAGAGCCTTAAATTCTTTAAACCTATCAAAGACTTCAGATTTCTTCTTAAGGAAATATATCCATGTATTCCTTGAGAAGTCATCTTTAAATGATACGTAGTACATAGATTTACCCACTGATGGAAACTTCATAGGTCCAAACACATCACTGTGCACAAGCTCTAATATCTGTTTCGTCCTCTTACCACCAGAGGGGAAACTCACTCGATTCAGCTTCCCATATACAAAATTTTCACAGAAATCAAAATCCAGGGAGCTATTACTCATACCTTCTACCATACCTTTACAATGAAGTATTCGAAGGCCCTTCTCTCCAATATTTCCAAGCCTTGGATGCCACAGAATGGTCTTCTCTCCAGAGACCACTAGATTTTCTGCTCCATTTTCAGGAACCATAGAACTATTGCACCTATCAACAACAGTGCTACCTTGCAGCTTTTATAGAGTTCCAATCTGAACTCCCCGCATCAATACGAGTGCTCCTCGAACCATCTTGCAGGTATCCTTCTCGAACACTGTCTTTACTCCTGCATCATCTAACTTGCTTATAGAAATTAGATTTCTGGCCAATGCAGGAATATGCAGAACACCTGGAAGGGTTCTAACCCTTCCACCTTGCAACTTCAACTTTACTTTTCCATGAACAATGATTCCAGCATTCCTATCATCTCCTAAGAAGACATCACCACCATCATATTTCTCATACTCGCAGAACCACTCTCTATGGGGAGTGAAGTGAAAGGATGTGCCAGAGTCAATTAACCATGCCTCATGATCTACATGTGTACTTGAAGAAGCTATTAACACATCCCCACCTTCATCTGAGGTGGTTTTCACCTCTACAGAAGGAGCATCATCATATCCCTTTCCTTTATCAGATGCTTTAGATTTACAATCCCTTCTGAAGTGCCCTTCCTTTCCGCATTTCCAGCACACCACCTTTATAGGTTTTCCTGGAGATTTAGATCTCCCTCTAGATTTAGATCTCCCTCTAGATTTAGATCTCCCACTCGATGAATTACTTTTGTTTCTGTTGTACAACTGTCCTTGTACAAAGAAGGCATCACTATTCTGGCTCTCCATATTTTTCCATCTCATCTCCTCCATCAGCAAGGTTGAGACTATTTCATCAAACTGCAAGGTAGTTGCATTGCTACCTATTGCAATAACCAGACTATCCCACGAATCTGGTAGAGAACACAATAGACTGATGCACTTATCTTCATCTGAAATTTTAATATCAACAGATGATAACTGACTTACCACAGTATTAAACGCATTTAGATGCTCTGTCACCGAGTCTCCATCCTTCATCCTCAGGTTATACAGCTTTTTCCGCAGGAATAGTTTATTCACCAGAGACTTAGATTGGTACAAAGTCCCTAACTTGTTCCATAGAGCCTTCGCCGTAGCTTCCCCTAATATATTCAGCAATACTGAATCTGAGACACACAATCATATTGTGCTCTTTGCCTTCTGATCCAACTTCTTCCATTCTTCATCTGTCACTCCTGTTGGTTTAGTACCCAGATCTATCACGATCCACTGATATTTATCCACCAAAAGATCCTCCATCTTGAGTTTCCACAACTCAAAAGTCTGAGCATTGAACTTCTCAATCTCTATCTCTCCGTTTCTCACCATCTTCCTTCACCACCAGAATCGATCTCATAGATCTCCCACTAAATAGGGTCTACCATAGGCCCGAGCGAAACCTCTCAGCGAAAAAGGCGTCCCCTTGAAGCCAAAATAGCTCTGATACCAAATGTAGGTTTTAACCCCATACAAAAATTACTTGCATATGAACTCTAAATCCAGAAATATAAACAATGTGAGAGCATAACACATAAAACACATATACACAAAGATTTCCCACTGGATCCCAAAACTGGCACTACGAGCTTGATTTTTTATTATATTCCTTTCAATGTTACCATACATATTTATACATGCCGAAGCATCCAATACCATGGACCAAAAACCATCACGTCCAAAACCATGGATTGAAAACCCCCCGGACAGGGGGGGCTGCTGCCCCCCCTGTGATCCCTCGCTACACAATCAGCGCAACAAAGGGGGGGCCCCACCTCCCCTCTAACCCCCCGGTTCAGTACATGGGTTAGTCATGAAAAGAATATAACACAACCCAACATTTCCATGGATATTGCTGAGAATTATATGCATTATTCCATGAGTTAAAAGAATACATATCTTGGGACATACCTGGAGGTCATGGCTGCCATGCTCTCCTTGGTGCGATGAAATAAGAAGACTAGACTTATTCACTCGATTCTCTAAGTACTTCTTTCAGTCTAGGGAGGTCCAAACATTGACCTATAGAATGTTCCAACTCACAAATATTTCACAAGTTGATGCTTTTCATTTCATACTCCCTTAAGGGATGTTTCTTATGAAAATTGGAAAAGAACACAACCAGAGGTGTATCAACTTCTCCTTGTGTATTATTGATCTATAATTTTGTTATCTGGGCAAATAGATTACTAAGGATGTCAGTTTTGAAATTTTCAAATAAATTCACGATCTCTACTCTGGTTAGTCCTCCACTTATATATTTTTGTATTCTGGCAGAGGAATTTCAGATTTTGCTTCTTCCCTTCAATGATCCTCTAGAGAATCTTAGACAATGATTTACAATTTCAATGAAGGGTTCATCAGATATGTCCCCTTTTCCTAGTAGGTTTAGGGTATCAAGGCAATCATCCCTTATTCCTCTTATAAATATGGTCTTCAAGATCTCGTGATCTAAATCACTGTGTTTAGACCTCTGCAAATTATAATGAAACCACTCCATCTAGTCTTCCAGGTTTGCATCCTCCTTCTATGTCATCCTGAATACTTCCTCTCTTAAGTCCCCAGTTCTGCAATATTCTTGATACTTTGATAAAAATGTCTCCTTCATGTCATTCCATGTTCGAATAGAAGCAGGGCCTAACCCCATGAACCATCTCAGGGCTTCTCCTTTTAGTGTAGTAGGAAATAATTTTAATTTCTGAGCATCTGAAACATAGTCATAACTCCTGCATAAGACATCAAATTCAAATAAGAAGGTGTCAGGGTCTTCTACATTCATTCCATGAAAAGATGGTAAGGATGATAAAGGAATATTTTTCATGGGATCCGCGCATATGATATCCCCAATTGGGAACTTAAAGGTTGTGATAGTAGGATCTATTTTAGTGTTGTTGTTATTTTTCTCCCCCATTTTTAACCCTTCTAATCCTTGTTGTAATCGACGTTCTTGAAACTATTCTCGTGATTTCCTTGCAGGTGAAATTTTGGCTCAAGCGGCTGTAGGGCTAGCTGTTTTACTATGCTGCCTAAATCTGGACATTGATAAACCGATAGGTTCTCTCATGTTTCAAGTTTTTGATGCCACCCTTCATTTTCCGCTTGTCCCTCAGTCCTAAGGTTCTGATTACTAGCTTCCCCCTATTGTTCCTAAACTAGATGCTTAATCTTGGGAGTGTTTTCACTAGATTTAGAATGGTATGGTCCCAAGACAGAGGAATCATAGGTTTTTATCCTTGTTATGGGAGGAATTGCTTTTTGTGGTCCTATTTTCCTTGCGTCCTTTTGGGAGCTTAACTGTTCTTTTTTTTCCTTTGAGATCAATTCATGGATAAATGTTTTCCTCCCCAAATATACACTCTTCCTTTCCTTTTTACAACCTATTTTCCCTATGACTAATTAGAGTGGGGGATATTTTTGGTATTTCTATAATTCCTAGAGTTTTGTAGATGGACCCTATCTATGTTAATTCACACCCTAAGTGTCTGATTCTTCGACAATGGTGAGCCTACCCAGGTATGTTAGAGTGATGGGCAAGTTCTTACCTCTTGTCTTACTGCCCAACAACTGAAGAGCTAAAGACACACTTTAAGGAAACACCAAAATTCCACACCCTAAGTGCCCTAGTGATCACAAGGGTGATCTTCCCCAAGTATATTAGAGCGATGTGCAGGTTCTTACCTCTCACCTTATTGCCCAACAATTGTGGACTAGGGACACTCTATGATCATGCAAACAACATCGCTGACTGTATCCTAAACTGCAATCCTCAGCAACGACGCCAAAATGTAGTGTTGTTTTAATCAATCCTAATTGACCAAGACTATAACCATTTAATTCTCAACCCAAGGTAGGTTTATTATTTCAATTTAGTTTGCAATGTCTGTGTCAATACACTACAACCAAGAATGAAAATAGAAAATAGTAAAGAATTCCATTGAATCAATTGTAGAAATTAAATCATTCATGTAGAAATTAAAACACACTACATAAATGAAATCACACTTCACAATTACTAGAGCAATGATGAACCACACACTGTACTAATAATTACACCAATTGGTCAACTACCATACTACTAATCAAATCGATGTAACAACATAATATAATTCTGGAATTGAAGGATATATATTCCACAAATTATACAACGACAACAAAAAACCATACAAACAATAAAAGAGAGAAACAATAATATACATCTACTCTACGATTGCAGTCCCCGCTAAAGAGGAGTGCCCTTCTTCCCTATCAAGGGTGAAGGAATGAACACAAGATTAGTTAAAGAATCAACTTAGAAACAACAACAACATCACTGCAGTGTCTTGGATATTAAAAAAAATAAAGGTAAAAAATCAAAATAGAAATGCTCTCTATGTTATCCATCTACATGAGAGATTAAGTTTCTCTTATAGTTATTACATACCCAAAAATTAGGAATAGATCAGTCATGAGAATCTCATAATTCCCATGCTGATCATAAAATGGAAATCATTATAACCAGTTCCTAAATACAAATTCTATTGAATCACATTAGTTAAGGTCACAACCTCTTGGATATGTTACTTTCTAAATAAGAAACTCATAACTTCCAATAGTTGTTGCATGGAATAGTACCCATGACTTTCCTAGATAGGTGTAACAAGATCCCGTGGTCAAATGAAAGTTTGGGAGATAACAACAATGACTAGGTAACAACAACCTTGTAACGACACCCGAGCTATAACAATGGTCACTTGTAACAGCACGTGGTGTAACAACAACACTTGTAACAACATATAGAGTGTAACAACAATCTGTTCCATCCTACTTTTAGGCTGATTAGGGAAAATTTTCACTCCATAACTACATTCTCACAAGCAAAACCTGAAAATGAGGAGAGGATCCAAAAGACTTCACCAATGGTTACCCTAGTTAGCCATAAAAAGGAACATTGCATCGTTATATTCAACAAAAACAGAAAAATAACATGACAACAAAACAGGATGTTTATAATAAGTAAAAGGTGATTAACAAGTAAAGTTTCATTGGCCTAGAGGGAAGGAGGATCAATACTGGGGAAAGAAAGTAGAGGAAATAGGTATAAAAACTACACCCGACATGTTTCCTTCATGGGGGTTTAAGGGAACTATGATCCTCTTATAATTTCCCTTTAGTTTGATTTTTTATTTTTTCTAATGACACGGTAAGTTTCATTCTTCGACCCCACAGTCTATTGACTAGTGCGTGGTATGAAAGTATACAATCGACTAAATTAGTGACCTAAAAATCCACTATCATTAGGATTCCCATAATTGAAGTCTTTACTTGTATCAGTGTCCCACTGAGTTCAATGAATATTTTCTAGGAAATATTGAGATAGTAAGTAATTATATGTAGATTAGGCCTTCCCATACTAATCCATGTTTCATGAGGGAGAATATTAACTTTTGACCCAAAGTCATCAATGAGTTTTCTTACCATATAACCATTTATTTTAAGTCAACTCATGGATCATGATATTCCAATTTTTTTTTCCTTGCAACAACTGATGTGAATTTTTACATTTCTCGCTACTTTCATTGCCATCTTTTAACATATTTAAAATCTCTACTAGGTGACCAACTAAATGTTCTTTTAAGAGCTCCAAAAATTCTTCTAGAATAATATCCTTTGACAGTCTCTATTTATTGGCTTCTCTCGTAAATAATTCAACCTCTCTTATCATTGTATCATTTTGCATCTGCATATTTGAATGTCTTCTCATGTTCTTTATTGGTCTAATGACTTGCTGAATATGACTACTACTATCTCTTCCTGCCCCTAACCTTGTAAAAAAATGAAGTTCTTTTTGATTTAGAATATCTTGCATAGGGATAGTTTGAAGTAAATTTATAGTTCTTTTATTGAAGACGGTTTTCAATGATCTTGGGGACATATTCCAAGGAATGATCCCCCAAGGCACACATTAAAAAAATGCAGGTTGGTATTGTCTATTAAAAGGAAACTAGGGGTTGTATGAATTTTTTACCAAAAATATAAGAAAAAAATATTCCTCAACCTCGAACACATGCTCAACCTCTGCCATTGTATCCTCCTCATCAGCCACCACATCCTCCTCAACCATTTCCTCTTCCACCATGCATTGGTGGCTTCTTGTATTGATCCATTTCTTGCACATGACAGATGGCATGGTAATGTGACTTATTTTTGCCATTGAGTTCACATTGTTGTGTTAAATGGCTATTGTCTTCACAAATGCCACACCATTTTGGTTCAGAGTTGTAATGGATATTATACTAGCAATATTTAATAGTATGATCTGATGTTATTTTGCATATGTTACAATATATGTCAAATTATACTCGACAAACATCTTGGTCCAAATAATCAACAAACTTACAATTATTCTTTGTGTGTCCTTCAGTTCAAAAATTACTGAAACATATATTATTCCTCTTAAATGTTAATGCCATCAATGAATGTTATAATTTCTCAATATCAACTTCAAGCTTATTTCAAGTTGACGAGTTAGCTGATTGTCCTTCATTGTTGGTTTCAATTTATTGGGCTAACCTAACAACTTCTTCACAACTTTTAACTTCATGCATTCTCAATGGCCTATAGATATTTTAGAGGAGACCAACCACAGACCACAGAACTAATAAATTTCCATCGATGATATATGGGATTTGGATCAATAAATATTCAAATTTTTTATCAATCTAGAAGCCCTACCAAGAGTATTGAAACTCGAGGAGGTCTGCAAGATCATAGGTCTAAATGTTGCCTCCTCAATGAATTTCATCTCACCATTATGATTTTTTACATTGGGTTTTGGAGGCCGTTAACTTCCAGTAAAGACAAATTTATATGTTTTAGATAAAATTTGACTAAAGAGGATTCCTATTTCTAGAATCCTAGCGAATTAGTATACAAAATTTATTTGATGGCCCTATCATGGGAAAAGTAGTTGGTTTTGTTGAGTTGGTGGGATATCCCAAACCTATTTAATTACGGTATGTTGAATTTAAAAATTCTCAAGGATCAAACTCAACTTAGATTTTTCCAAATCACTATCGCTGAAAGGAGAAGAGAATAATTCATCGAGGAAAATATAAAATAGAGTTACTAGTGTTTGAATGTGGTGTGTACAAGGTGGCATCTGGTAATAAATATTTATATGAAGCTCTATGATTTGGATATATAGTGATCCTTAGTTTTAAAAACCAATTTATGTATGTGACATTACTCCTTGCAGTAGACTATACATGTTCATGTATGATGATGTTCATTTCCACGTCATTAATTTATTTTATCTTTAACATAATTCTGAGGGGGGGTGAATATGGTTCTATGTGATTTCTAGTTCCCCTTGATCATTGTGATTTTAATGAGGAAATCATACTTGTAAAATGTTGAATAGAGTGTGAAATATATAGGCACTATTTATAGGAAAACCTACAAGAGGTGAAAACCCAAAAATATTTTCCTTAGAATAAAGATTCAACAAGACATCATGTTTGTAGACAGTCTAACCAGAAGTATGACCATTCACAAGTTCCAAGCCAACCCTTCAATGTTCCATGACAAGATGGCTTAATTTTGTTTATAAACAGGTATGTAATGATTTCCTCTTCAGGTCTCTAAGAGATTCAAAGTTTTTCTTCTATCCTAGCCTGAGCATTTATATAGAACTTCACATTACCATCACAAAACTTTGCATTGTATGAGCCACCAAAATTTGCATTATCTTAGAGATCTATTCACCACATATTTTCATGTTGTCTTAGAGATGTATTAGCCACATAACTTCACAATAGAATCATAGAATATTTTTCTTCGACAAGACCTTCCTTGCTCATTTGAGCAAGGTGAGAAGATGAATTATAAGCTTCTGTCTATGATTTTCATCACTTCTTATCTTGTTTGCATAGAAAAAAGATGAGAGGGTTTTCAACATGAATTATGGAGATGATGAAATAGGCTATATATAGCATTTATCCAATCCAAATGGGTGTCTCTTCACATCTTTCTGAATGAGTGTCTCTTGATATCCTTTTGAATGGGTGTCTCTTTGTATCGTTTTTAGAATTGTCTTTTGACAAATAAATGGCACAAAGAATGTGCTGAAATGACTAACAATAATTTCATTTTGTGTTTTTATTAACAATATTACAAATAAATCAAGGATTATGAATACTGACCATAACTACTTTCTTTGACACTCCCTCTTACATAGCAAGGTATTCATAATTTCTAACAAGATGACAACAAGTTGAAAAGTTTTATATGGAAATATCATGACAAGATCATCATCATTATCAAATTAATGTCAAAATTACCAACACCATCAAATAATAAATACCTCACAATCATCATATTCATATACATATTATACTAAGGAGACATCAAGCAAATAAGCTATCTCTATAAATATATTTGATCATGATGATGAGAGGCTAAAACTTGGCCTCTAGAACCATTTTCCTAATTCTGGTGAATGTACTTGACATAGGGACAACAACCCAAATTCTCATCACAATACATAACACAAACAAATTACTATCCACCAAAACATTCTTCCTAATTTTGGTTAATGTTCTTGAAACAGGGATAATATCCCTAATTCTTGTCAAAACACATGACACGAGAGGAATCTCTATTTGTGAAGCCATTCTTTGCCATTTTGGTTAAATTGACACATGGAAAATATCCCTAATTCTGGTCAAGTGACAAAAGAAGAATAAATATGTTGTCTAATATTTCAAACCATTCTTCCTAATTCTGATCAACTTCATGTAGGGATAATGTCCCTAATTCTATTCAATTGAAACAAAAATGACATCATATCCCAAACCATTCATCATAATTCTTATCAAATTGACACAGAGATGATATCTCTAATTCTGGTCAAGTGGCAAATGAATATTATCATGACATAGGAAAAATTACTACTCCCTATCAACTAGTGCAACATACTCCACAATTCCCATCTTATCTCTAAAATACACAAAGACCTCTTTGGAAAGAGGTGTAGTAAAGACATCATTTGTCTACTCATGGGCGGAGACATACTAAAGCTTTACTGCTACCTTCTACAACATGTTACGAATGTATTGGTAATTGATACCAATTTTCTTCGACCTGCCATGCATCTTTGATCGTCCCAAAATATCATGGTTGATTTCCTATTAGTCCAAGAAACCATTACTGAGCCCAATCAAAAACATCCACCAAATGTACTCTTTCTATCAACAAATATTTCACCCAAATTATAGTCAAACTATCCCAATAGCCTAAGCTCATTTCCTGCCACATACTGCAAACAATAATTAGAAGTACCACAAGAGTATCACTTGATCATACTTTGGATTCATATGATTTAATTTATTCATTGAAATGAAAATATTCCTATGAAGTTCATTAAAGAACTATTAAGTTTCCTATCATCATCAAACTTTTGCAAATACGATTTCATCAGGCTTCATCAATTCAAGATCACATTAATTGGCCAACTCCCTCTTAATCTTATAAATATTCTACTATGATCATTTCAAGACCCCTTTGAAGCTAACATGAGTTTTTTTATCTTCCCCTTTTTTGTTATACCATATCATAGTTTCTCCACATGAGCCCTTTAGGAACTTCTTAAATTATGGTTCTTCCTAGTATTTACAACTAGGGATAAAACGTGATCTCCCTCTTAACTTGAGAATCTTCTAGTCTCTCATCTATAGTAACGGAGAAGAATATTTCAAATTTTATTATCTTCATACTCCATCTTAAGATCATATCTTCAAATATCGATTCTGGGATAGATGCTTTTGTTACAACCTTTGCTTCACTCTCCCACTTCTTCTCCCTCTATTGTCAGAGCCATTGACAAGCTTTAATATGTACCTACAATCCTCACTAGGACGCCATGGAAGACTAACTTTTGAGAAGAATATTAGCTCCCTCTTGATCTTGACCTTATTGAATTAGCTTCATTCATAATGTCATCTTGATGTCATATGTTCCTTTCATGAACTAAGATTTCTATGTTTAGTGGAAAAAACCAATTCAAGATTTAGCTACTTACTAGGGTTTACAAATTCTATATTTTTGATTCAATAATCAAATGTCAGAATCCTCAAATCGACATCCCCTTAACATATCCAATATTATCAACTATCAATCAATAGATTCCAATGATGGTATGCTTTCTCTAAATCATTGTAGTGGTAGTATTTTTCTCACAAGAGCTTGGCCTTCATTTCAATGTACAAAGAATAACTTCATCATTCTTAAATAGTATATGAAAGATATATTTCCTGGCATCAATATTTTCTACAATAAAATATTCAATGTCATTTGTCATTTTTGTCCTTGACCCATTAGAGTTAAGGGCTTAGAAATGAATTTGTCAAGAAATCCTTAGAACTTCTAAGCTTGAAGAGGGGCTCATCATTTCCTTCTAAACTTAATATAATTGATTCAACTAAGTGACCCTAAAAGAATCATATTTATATTCTACAAGGATAATTTCCATGATTCTTCATTTCAGCAAGTTTATATTTTTGACTCATGTAATCTTATGATAACTTCTCCCCTCTATTTCCAAGTATGTCATCATGATTCTTAAGAGACAGTTCAACAAATTTTTTACTGTAAGGAGGATTTCTTCAAAGGTATACTTAAAATATACTTTCAACAATCATTTCCAACAGAAGGTTATGACATAGTAACAATTTTCAAAGAAATCATATATTCAATACTTTAATCTGAGGAAATCTCACAAAATTTTGTTATGTGGTTGTTATCTGATCCACAACTTTCATAATAGAGGTGTCATTACTCTAAAGAATTAGCTTTGTGTTACTTCTTATAGGTTTGAATTGCCATGACTAATTTAACACTAGGTAGCATTGATTCTTCCTTTAGACATGTAGTGCTCATGAGGTTCATAAGGACACTTTATGCTAATATATCAGTCCAGACTAAGACATTTTCTTAATGTCTTCGAGAACTTCACAAAGGATGACTTTGCTAGCACTTTTTAGAGTGACAACATTTCAAAACCGTAGGAGATTAAGGAACTTGATTCAAAACCTTCATATATGATTGTTGTAGATGGATTTTTATAGTGGAATGATAGAAATATGATGACAAGATTGTACTAGGACTATTTCTTATAAACAAGGTATGTTATGTATGGAAACTGTTACCAAGCTTGAGTTAATTGCAAATGCATATAGGATTTTGATTACAATAAAATATCTAGGCATGTTGTAACACCCCTATGGCTCTACTTTTTTAAACATTTACTAATTTTAGAAATTTAATTACTATAGGATTTAAGGGTGATGCAAGCCATGATGAGCTTTATGTGATGATGTAATTATTTTATTATTATTTGAGTCAATAAATAAATTTGTGGGAAATATTCAGGAAATAGCAATAAATTTTAGAAGACTTCTTCCCATCTTAGAGAAAGTTGTTGGTAGTCAAGTCCACATGTTGGACCTTCCCTAAAAGTCTCCTCAAAAATCCCTAGGAGAAAAGAAAAAAAATATTAAATTAACCTCATGGGAGAGAACAATTATGTAAATCACTTATTTGGAGAGAAACACTAAGTCGGTTAGAATAAATCACTATGGGAGAGAAAGGTGTGCTTTAAAGAAAAAGAAAAGAATATTTTTCGAAAAAACTAAAACAAAAGGCCTAGGAAAAGGGTTGGCAGACCTTAAACAAGGACGGTACTAAATCTGTTGGGAATAACAGTTTATAAAATAATCCACCTAGGAATCAAAGGGGGTTGTTGATTCTGATGACAAGGAAATCTTAGTTTGGGGGCAAACTGAAGGATACAATTGACGATCGAGAGGAACATGCTCTGTCCTTCAATAATTTCTAATGTTGGAAATATTTTGGTTAGGGTTACTACTATATTATTTTAAATTTAAGATGGTTATAATAGTTCAACCTTTGTGAAATAGATGTCTACTTTCATTTAGTTTTATGCTGATGTAGTATTTGATAGAGGGTTGATCAAATTCTGATGCAGGATATTTGTAATAAAAAATAATGTGAAATCGATTTTCATAGGACAAATTCATTCTACACAAAGTATGTTTTAGTATATACTGATGAGGTTTGCAGGTAGAGACCTCTATATAGTCATGTCTATAATTATTATAAAAATGTAAAGGAAACTTTGAGGAGGCATATGCAAGGTTAAGATTAGACTTACCTTAAAGGAATTAGTTAATTCTCATGAAAGGAAGATATATATTAAGGCTCAAGTTTAAGTTGGAAAGAATCTTTATCTCTTTTGTGGTGTAGATGAGTGAAATTAGTTTGTTTTTCCTCCTAAGTGCTATCTCCATACTTTCACGAAGGAGGGAACTTCATATAAAACTAGAAGGTTGGAAAGTAGTGAGGGATTGTAGAAACCATAAGAGAAATTATTAACAATAGAATCAATGATTTCAATCCACATCCAACTATTCTACTCATACAATATGCTGCTAGAGCTAGGAGAAACACAATTTAACTAGGATTTGGAAGTATATACTTGCTAGAAGTAACAAGGAGTGACTATTAAAGATACTCAGACTATGCTCTCCAAGACTAGCATACACATAGAGTAGGAATGCTAGCTCTGGAATCCTAAGGGACTAGAATATATATAACAAAACTTTAAGCAACCATTCCTTGTTAACATCTATCTAAGATATGGTATATGATTAAGGAATTTGGAGGGTTAATTCAATCCTCGATGGTCAGGAACTAGCGAGTCTTGGTCGGATTAATAAAATTCAATTATATGGAGTTAGATTAAATTTATAATGACTAGTCAATGTCAAGAAGAAATTCAGAGACATAAAATGGTATACGAGAATATAGCAAGTATATATCCAATGAACATGATATATTTAATATTGTAATGGTAAAGTGCTACAACTCACGGGTTTCCATGTGCTAAAATAAAGAAAATTACAAGAAAAATAACCACCGTGTCTATCTAAATTGATGTAGTAGAATTGCTAGTTAGGTGTATGGAAAAAGAAAAAGGATCTTGCATGTAGTGTGTTATAAATTCAAAAAATAATTTTTTTTTGGAAGAGGTATCATGTGTTCACTGATAAAGACTACTATTTCCAACCCTTGGTCAAAAGAAATTAAACCATTTTTTGTCGATAGTATGGCACCAGAGTATAATAAATAAACACACATGACATGCACTACAAATCCATTAGGAGAGTGGGATCAAAAGTAAAATTACATCTAAATTATCAGCTTCATCTAAAAAAAATAAAAGCAATGACACTCATTTCAGAAACACTTCAAAAGCCCTCACAGGCATCATTGCTAGATAAATTGAGTATCCAACGCCGACAAAGTGTATATATTTTATGCAAGGAAAATTATATAAATTTACCTAACTCACCGAATATCTAGTACCAAAGGGACTCATATTCCTTTACAAGGAAAATTGTATAACTTTAACATAGATAGTACTACAAGTTAATACATAAGAGCAAGGACCATAGGTTGTGTTCATGGAAACTATGCCCATAATAAGGTAAAACAACTCATCTTAATTCCATTACCTCCATATGGGAGGAACGTTAATAAAACACTCCCTATATCAAGATTTAGGAAAGGTGATAAGTACATTCCACAATGCCTTTATAAATCCCTACTAGAAGCCAATAGAGATGTAGTGGGGACCAACCTATACCAGAGCAAGAAGTAATCGGGGAGGCGGGGTGCGAAAAAATATTTATCTTTGAAAACCCTCTTTGTGAACCCTAGGATGTGCATACCTACAACCAAGAAGTGAAGTGGCCTGTGAGTATCAGTAAACCTTAAAAAAAAAGAGGAGAAATCCCTAAATAGTGGCACATTTACCTATGATTATCATGACCTTAAACATTTTCCTTCCTACATATTATAGTGGGAGTTCCATTAGTAACAATACTCAATAAGATACTAGTACCACACAATTATAATAAAATGATGTAATTGACACATCATGATTCTTTCATAAGAAATTAAAACAAGGGACTGAGGTTGAAATTATCAGCCTCATAAGAACCCTTGAAACCCTAAGAGAGAGAAAAAGAAATAAGGAAAGAAGAACAACCTCAGCTAGAAACTACCTTATTGTTTGCAACAATAAGGACCATGGCCAACAAAAAACATGCCCATTCATGCAAGTAAATTATTAACACCTTAAGATTGCAAAATTCAGGAAAGCTGGGGAGACCCAAAAGCACAATTAATTCCAGAACAGAAGTATAAGATAGGAATGGAGGAAAAGCAAAAACATAAGGAAGAAAGTTTTACCTGTCAAAATAATAATAAAGATGTTTCTGAGCATGCTACAGAAGCAGCCACGAAGCGACAATGAATTTTACTCACGCAAGTAGACATAAGACGATGTGGAATCACGTAAAATGAGAGTCAAATCAAACAAAACATAAAGAGATAGGGAAGGTTGAATTTGGTGAAGGAAAGTAGCACTCATGAGATATACAACTTACCAATATGATGTGGTCACTCAGCAACCAATTCAGTGATGAGTCTCATTGCCACGATATCATAGAGGGAAACAACAACTGTGAGAGAACCCCCACTACTCACGGCACTGCTTTACGGTCACAACATGATGAATTCAATGGAAAAAGAGTAAAAAAATGGCAAGGAACGAGATGGAACTTCACCAAATTAGGGTTAGGAAATCAACTCTCAACCCTTGGATAGTTTAGAGAAAATCTCCATCATCCACGCGAAAACTATACTGACTCCCACTTGACAATCACATGGGTTACAGGGATGTGTCCACTCTTTGTTCGAATCTCAAAACCCTATGAAACTTTTACCCTTATCTTCCTTTATCCCACATGAAAACTTGAATTCTAGAAGGTGGTATAATATAATGTCACCAACAACATTATGGGTCGCTGCCAAGTGACCTCAACCAAGCCTCTGATGGGGTATCAAAATAAATCATGTAAGTGCTAGTATGCACTTAATAGTTATTGAGGTAGAAGGAGGTTAAACTCCATTAATCTAAGTTATAAAAAATGGAAATAGGAGTCTATATAGATATGGTCGAATACCCTTTTTTATACAAGATGTTCACATACAAAAATTATAGGTGAGAGGACACCATAGTAATAATAATACAAATGGTAGCGAGGACATCTATAGAAAATACAATAAAAAAAGGAAATACATCATGTAACCATATATGGTGAACCTAGGTACATGACATATGGTATTAGAGTTGTAGGTTGTAAACTAGGCCTAAGAGAAAACCATAATGGAAAAAAAAGAAGATTATTATGTGTTGTGAAAATGGATGTGACATTTTGGGTGGAAAGGCACTTAACGGAGTGACAAGAAAGTGAAAAATGGAAACATAATCAAAACAACCTCTTCTTTGAAGGAGAGGTTTGGGTGCATTTAGGAGGATAAAAGAAGAGAAGCAGATAAGAGATTTGACAAGAAGGTTCAGTCATAAATTTGTGGATACAAAAAATGAAGTGGATAAGGAAGGCCCCTTAAGGAGAGAAGGTGCTGAATATGGAACCGATAAAGCTGACATAAACAGAAGGTGTTGAATATTTAAATAATGTATTTTATAAAAGGATATTGTACAATAAGTAACGAATATATTTACTAAAGTGGATTAGGAGGTAAAATACCAATGTTTCTATTATCATCATCCATGAAATAAAAAACCACCTACCAGCACCCCAGTGCTTACCTAAAGCTTAAAAAAAAAAGATTGAAGTAATAATGGATCCTCTCATAATATCTAAAACAATGGTATTGCGGTACCAATGTATCACAAGTGTGAATTATTTTAGGTAGAACAAGATAATAAAATTCATCCTCATATTATTATAGTATAATTTGAATAAGAGAATATAATTAAGGCATTTAGGCCAAATTGAATATGATGGAGGATGAATGCCAGGGGTTGGAATTTTTTTTTGGAATTAGAGGTGCTTATGTTGAAGTATAACAACTAGGTGTTATTTTTGAAATATAGATTTTTAAGAAAGCATATATGATTCATCAACAAATGTAGATGAAAACAATACATATGTGTCCAAGTTCACTTTTCCGTGTGTTGTAAAGATCAATGTAGGTTTACCTTCTCTACAACAGAAAAAAAAAAAAAAAAAAATCTATGTATGGTAAAGGTGTAACCTTATTTGGGTCAGGTATTCGTTATTAGAGATCCCTTTACCCAAAATGTAAGAGGTCCCTCAAGGTTATGAGATAAGTTTATCATATGTTTTTCTTTGTTGTTGCTCTACATTATGCAACAAATAATGACAATATTAAATTGTAGGAAAATTTTATGGTAACCAAATAGTTGGAGAATTCAAGGATTCTAAATCCTAAGGTCATATGATTGTTTTACTGAACCATCATAGTGACTCACAACATATTTTTGTAGATGAATTTATTTTGATTATGATTATGATTGAGGTTTGATGTCAATTGGAAATGAGGGGTGTTTCTTGGTATTTAGTAGCTTCATATGGTGTGAATACTAGGCTATCCCAAGTTATGAGTTTCACTTATTTCACATGATAATTTGAACTTGATTTTGTCAACATAAGGAGTTGTTGGAATTTGATACTATATCGAAGATATAGAATGTGGATTGGATAAATCTCCCTATGGAATTACATAATAATTTGCACTGTTATCCTCCTAGAAATACAATCGAAAAAGTTAGGTATGGATTTTTCTTTCGGTTTTTAACCAGTGGATGTATCAAATATATGATGATCTAATTGGAAGCCTCATGAGGAAGTATATTTGAACAAACACTTTCAAATGTTAAAAATTGGAGGTTCCAATTTAGTATTTGACATAAATATATTACTACAAAATTATAGAAGAGTCATTTTCATTATTTAATGAGGCATATTTGGAAGCCTCGTCCCAACAATCCTATTCTTGGAATTCATTATTAGAAACTTAAGTTAGAATTATTCTATTGAAGTGGCCTGTGGAAGGGATAATCCTAGAAGGTTATCTCATCTGAGAAATTTGAAATACTGAGAGAGAAAAGGAAAAAGGATTGTGGTAAGTATTATGGGCAAGTAAGCCAATACAAAGACGAACTATTGAGGAAATGGGCAATACTAAAACTTCTTTACATACAAGTTATGGTTTAGAGGGAATTGTTGTGAAGGTGCTGCTAATAATGGAGATATGCTGCAAAGTCTATATTGATAAGCATAACCAAAATATATTTCAAAGCACAAGACTTAAATAAAAAAACATTGTATCATATGTATGAATTTCCTCCAATTTGAAGGCACCCACATATTTCAGATATTTGTCGGACAAACTCTAAGTTCATCCAACTAATGCAAAAAAAAAACTTGAATAGTTGAACAAGGAAACCATGATCATGTATATCTTATCCTTGTTAATAAAAGAAGAAATATTTACCTAAATGAATAATTCCATTATGTTATAATAAAAAAATTAATATGAAGTCTAGGATTCAAACTTGCTTGATAAAGGACTATTGAGAGTGTCTTGGAAAATGTATAGATGGAATATTATATAAATAAATTGTAACCAAGAAAATTGGTTCGTAAGAAGATACCTTAGGGAAATTTGGACAGACACATATGTGAAGGATATAATAAATATGCGGTATATAAGTGGGACAAGATAGAATTTCGCCGAAAATTGTTGTTAACGAAAAAATCAATCACGAAAATAAAAAGTATATAAACTAGTCACATACTATCAAGTTGAAAATAATAGTAATATTAGCATTGTAAGTGTTGCAAGAAGCTAGAAAGATACGAAGGAATTAAAAGATATGTGAGAAAGAGATGCACACATATTAGCCTTACATAGAAATAGATAAGGGTAAAATGGACTAAAGCTAAAATAAAGAGTGGAAACATGTAATCCCTCAAGCGGAATTGAATAGACCATTAAAAAGGCAAAGAAATACTTGATTGGGAAACAATATTAAAGATAAATTGATATCAAAAGTCTTATGAAATTAGAGTTCAGTATTGTGGGTTCCTCAAAAACTTCGTAAATTAGATGTTTATACAACCAAAAATGACTATAAAAGTTGTAAATTATTATGATGTCATGGAATAAACTAGGAATTCCAATAGGAATTCTGCGAGTAGCCTAATAGAGTTATGAAATATTAAAGGAAAAAAAATTACTAAATGGGATAACCACAACAATGAAGAAAAATCGCTAAGCTTATATATTTCTAGCAGATGTAAATCTACAGATATGTGTAAATATGTATGGAATCAAGGAAGACCATTTTACTTACATGTTATGTCTTAATGCAACTGATAGACATACAAGGAAAAAGTAAAAGACTTCATGGTTATACAAAGAAGTAAGATCCATATAATCTTCATAAATAATCTGCGATGCGGGGCAAATTTGAAAATTCAAGGGAGTGAGTTAAAAGAAAGTAAGGAAAAAGATGTAAAAAAGAAATGAAGTGTTGTAAATATGGGAAATATAATTTTATTTTTTTCTGGCCAAGAAATTTGAATATTTAGAGATACCCCTTAATTACCTGTGTTGATATTATGAATTCTATATCTTATATTTCCTCATAAAGTTGTGGATTATTGTTTGTGGCTATTAACATGTACGAAAATACGTATGAAACAAGTGGAACAATAACCAAAAGAGACTTCACTAAGTCTAGCTTGAAGCAAGATTGACAATAATATAAATAACCATGAAAAGACTCTAGTTATGCATGAAAATTTCATTTTTGAAATTATGTGGAACATCATGGAATTTCATCTAATATGATGGGTCATTAGTTGTGATAAATAAGGAGTAGCAAAAGGAAGTAACTGGATTTTTAATGTTCATTTCTATAGAATAAATGACCTTAAAGGAAATTAGCAATTTCACGCCTCTAAATTACACAAAATTAACATTGGATGGGATCCATATTACTAGGCACACCCAATGGTTAAGAGTGCAACAAAAATGGGGACCTATTGTTATAGTTGTGATGTTATACTAATTTTGTTGACCTTGTTGGGTGCATGTGGCTAGTTTGGTTGAATGTAGATGGATAATCCTTTCGTGGAATTCATGACTAAAATAGGAATTACCTATTTAGCATGGATGAAAACATGATATGGAATAAGCATGAAATGAAGATAAGAGTACATCTTAATGTGGAATAGATTTTTCGCTCAAAATAAAGTGAAGTAGAAACATGTCAGTACAAAAGCGACTGTTACAAAAATGAAAAAAGAAATAAAGAAGAAATTTCCTTCACATCTTAAGAAAACATGGAAGTGAGGAAATAGTAAGGATGGTGTTTACTAAAGGGGGGGAATATATAGCACCCATATGGCTCTAATTTTTTAAACATTTACTAATTTTAGATATTAAATTATTATAAATTTAAGGAAATGCAAGCCATGATGAGATTTATGTGATGATGTAATTTTTATTATTATTATTCGACTTGATAAATAAATTGCTTGGAAATATTTAGGAAATAGCACTAGAGTTTAGAATACTTATTGTCATCTTAGAAAAAGTTTTTGGCAGTCAAGTGTACATGATAGACCTTCCCTAAAACGCTCCTAAAAAAATCCCTAGGAGAAAAGGAAAAAAAATATTAAATTAACATAATTCGAGAGAAATATTATGTTAATCACTAGTTGGAGAGAAATACTAAGTGGGGTGGAATAAAATACTCTCAGATAGAAAAACATGCTTTAAAGAAAAATAAAAGAATATTTTTCGGAAAGAAAAAAATATAAATGAAAAGGCCTAGGAAAATGGTTGGTAGACCTTAAAGCTGAACATTGCTAAAATTTGCTGGGAAGAACAATATATAAAATAAACCACCTAGGAATCAAAGGGGGTTGTTGATTCTGATGGGAAGGATATCATAGCTTGGGAAAGAACTGGAGGATACAATTGTTGGTTGGGAGGAACATGCTTAGTTCTTGAGTAATTTCTAAAGCCGAAAATTATGCTTAGGGTTATTGTTATTTTATTTTAAATTTAAGAAGCAATTTAAGATGATAATAATGGTTCAACCTTTGCGAAATAGATGTATTCTTTCACTTGGTTTTATGCTAATGCCTTATTGAACAAACAAAAATTATCAAGTAATATTTGATAGAGGAATGATCAGATTATAATGTGGGATAGTTGTAATAAATAATAATGTGAAATGGTTTTTCATAAGATGCCAAATTCATTCTACACAAAGTATGTTTTAGTATGTACTTATGATGTTTGAAGGTAGAGACCTTTAGACAATCATGCTTATAATTATGATAAAAATGTAAAGGAAACTTTGAGTAGGCATATGGAGGGTGAAGATTAGACTTAGCTGAAAGGAATTAGTTAATTCTATCACTCTTATGGTGTAGATGAGTGAAATCTATTTATTTTTTCTCCTAATTACTATCTCCATAACTTCACAAATAAGGAGGGATCTTCATATAAAAATACAAGACTAGAAAGTAGTGAGGTATTGTAGAAACTAGATGAGCAATTACACACAACAGAATGAAGGATTTCAATCCAAAGCCAACTATTCTACTCATATTATTCTCTGCTATGGATAGAAGAAACACCATTTGTAGACACTGGAAGTATATACTTTCTAAGGCTAAAACATAGTGACTATTTTAGATACCTAATCTTTTTTCACCGAGTCCTGGTCAGATTCATAAAATTCTATTATATGGAGTTACATTAGAGAATTTATAATGATTAGTCGATGTGACAAAATATTACATATATGCAAAATGGTATGCCAGTATATAGCAATTGTATAGTGAAGAAACATGATATATTTAATACTACAATGGTACAATTGTATAACTCAAGGGCTTCCATGTGATGCAATAAAATAAATACAAGAAAAATAACCACCATGTCTATCTACATTGACGTAGTAGAATTTCAAGTCAGGCGTGTGGAAAAATAAAAAGGATCATGCATGTATGGTTTCATAAATTCACCAAATAAAATTATATTTCCATAGATGTGACACGCATTCAGTGATAAAGACTACTATTTCCAACCATGGGTCAAAAGAAAGTAAACCATTTTTTGCAAAGAGTATGGCACCAGAGTATAATTAACAAACATATACAATGTGAACTACAAGTTCATTAGGGTAGTGGGATCAAAAAGAAAATTGCTCCTAAATTATTCGCTTCATCTATAAAAAAAATGACACTTATTTCAGAAACATTGCAAGAACCTTTGCAGGCTTCATTGTTAGATAAATTGAATATGCAACACCAATGAAGTGTATAGATTTTATGCAATGAAAATTATATAAATTTACATAAGTCATCGAATATCTAGTGCCAAAGGTCTTGTAGGTCCTGTACAATGGATATTGTATAAATTTAACATAAATAGAATTACAAGTTAATACACAACAACAAGGGCCATAGGCCACATCCACGGAAACTATGCCCATTATAAGGAAAAATAATTCATCTTAATCGCATTGCCTCTGGATGGGAGGAAAAATAACAAACCACTCCCTATATCAATATTTGATAAAGACAATAATTACATTCCATAGCACCCTTAGAACTCCTTACCAGAAGTTGAGAGAGATGTACTGGGGATAGACTTGTACTAGAGAAAAAAGTAGTTAGATGGGGGGGGATCTATATCTTCAAAAAACCTGTCCTCAAACCCTAGGATATGCATAACTAAAAACGTAAGTGAAGTAGCCCATGAGTAGCAGTATGCATTAAAAAAAAAAAGAGGAGCAATCCCCAAATAGTGACACATTTACCTAGGCTGATCATGACCTTAAAAATTTCGTTCCTACAAATTACAATGTGAGTTCCATTAGCAATGGGACTTGATAAGACATTGGTACCAAAAAATTAGAATAAAAGAATGTACTTGACAAGTCTTGACTCTTTCCTTAGAAATTGAACCAGAGGGTTGAGGCTGAAATTGTCAGCCTCCTTAAACCCCTAAAACCCCAAGAGAGAGAACAAAAAATAAAATAAGGATATAAGAACAACCTCAGTTGGAAACTACCTCGACCTTTTATAGGGAAAGGACCACATCTAGAAAAAAAAAGTGATCATTCTTGCAAGTGAATTGTTAACACCTTAAGATCGCAAAATTTGGTGAAACGAGGGAGACCCAAAAGCGCATTCAGTTCCAAAACGACAATATAATATAGGAATGTAAGAAATGGGTAAAAATAAAGAAGAGAATTTTACCTATCATAATAAAGATAAATAATTTCCTGAGCAAGTCACATAGGCAACCATGAATCTCAATCCGAACAACCAAAAAATAGATAGAGAAGGTTGAATTTGGTGAAGAAAAATAGAGTTGATGAGATATAGAGCTTACCAGTAAGATGAAGTGACTCAACAACCAACTATATGGTGAATCTCATTTACATGATACCCTAGAGGGAAAAAACAACTTATAGACAACCCACACCACTCATTGTGGTGCTCTGTAGCCACAATATGATGCATTCTGCTAAAAAAATAAAAAGAAAAAACAAAATGGGAATAATATGAAACTTCACCAAATTAGGGTTAGGCTATTGACCGTCAGCCCCTGCATGGTTCAAGGAAAATCTCCACCATCCATGCAAACCTAGTGCTGACCAGCGCCTGATGATCACGTGGGTTGCAGGGACATATCCACTCTTTGTTCACATCTCAAAACCCTACGCAAATTTTACCCTTAGCTTCCTTTATCCCACATTAGAACTTGAAGTCTAGAAGGTGGTATAATATAGTCACCAACAAAATCTTGGGTACCTGCCAAGTGAGCCCGACTAAGCCTCTTATGGAGTATGGGGATAAATCATGTAAGTGCTAGTATGCACTTAATAGTTATTGAGGTGGAAGGAGGTTAAACTCCATTAGTATAAGTTCTAACAAATGGAAATAGGATTCTATATAGATAAGGTCAAAAACCCTTTTTTTATACAAGGTGTTCACATACTAAAATTATAGGTGAAATGACACCATAGTAATAATAACAGAAATGGTAGGGAGATATATATATATATATCTATAATACATTGAAAAAGGAAAGGAAATACACCATGTAACCATATATGTTGAACCTAGTTACATGACACATGTCCAAGATACTTATAGAAAACTTCAATGATGTTCAAGATTCTTCAATTTTATTATCTCATCATGGTCACTTTACAGTCAAGATCCTAGGCCTTAGACTGATCAATAAAAAATTATAAGGACTAATAATAGTATTCTCAAATGAATCTGCCTTCTAAGACATTAATCAAATCACAACAATATTAGTCACTAAAACTAATAATATTCTAAGGCTATTTTAGAAGACTCTTGTCCTTCAAATAGACTATGATTCTATCTTACGCTAATGTTTGATTTTGGGTTATTTGAAATCTATACTATATCTTCAGAATTAAAACATTTATTATTGTTTTAGTGTGTTTAGAAACACTTACAAATATTCCATAATTTTGAGATTGAAAAAAGATGGCTTGTTGACAAAGATTTCTTCTTCTCAAGGATATTCTTTCAAAAGATACTAGGTCAATTAAACTATCATATGAAAAATATACGCATCGATCTCTAATGACACATGAAATATGATCTAGGAGATAAAGGTTTCTAAGATTCTTGATGATAGACCTTTCAACTTCTTGAAATTTCTTGACATTTTGTGAGGTGTTTGTTCATCTAAGATAGATTTGAGATATTAGAAGAACTTTGATTTCACACTATAGATGCACATATGTTTAGTATCATTCCTAAGGATTCTCGATTTGTTTGCAAGATTTACCTTGATCTATCTTCTTTTATCTTGAAGCCAACAATTCATATTAGCACTTTCTACATAGTTTCTTACTCATATATTTGACAATTCTAGAGCATATAGGCTTCTTTAATGCATTGATCAATGTCCTTCCTTATTTTGAACTTGTGTCTTAGACATATCAAAAACCACAATTAATTGTAAGATATCCCCTTATTATCACAAGTCTAGATTTTGAGGCCATAACTTTTGGAATAAAAAGAACTTGTATATGTTGGATATAAACCCTAATCTAAGGTGCCTTGATCTTTAGCTTTGTTGGAAGACAAATATCAACTCATTTCCTTACATAGGATTAAATTCGATCGACAAATTCCTTGCTTTACCAACGGTCTGGTACCATATTTATAAATAGAGAATGAGTTATATAATAATTATTTCTAGGAAAACCTACTATAGGTAAAAGCCCAACAATCCTTTCCTTAGAATAAACATTCGAAAATACATCAAGTTCATAGAAAAATGGCCATAAAGATGATCATTCATAAGTGCCAAGAAATACTTTAATTGTGCTAACGTAATATTACTTAATTATTTTTACAAGAAAGTCTATAATTTTGTCCACTTCAGGTCTCTAAGAGAGTCGAAGCTCTGTGTCTATCTCTGCCTCAGATTTCATATAGAACTTCATATTTCCATCAAAACACTTTTCCTTGTATGAGCTATAGAATTTCACATTAGCTTAGATATGTATTAGCCATATAATTTCACATTGTCTTAAAGATGTATTAGCCATAGAACTTTAGATTAGCATCACAGAAAAGTTGTGCTAAGCTCGGCTCTCCTTGATCATTGGAGTGAGGTGAGAAGATGAATTATATGTCATTTTCTATGATTTCATTGACTTCTTGTATTCTTCACATAAAATATGGATGAGAGCTGATTCAATAAAAATTATGGAGAATATCGAATGGGTTACATATATAGCCTTTTTATAATCCAAATGGATGTCTTTTTACATCCTTCTTCAATGGGTGTCTCCTCATATCCTTTCAAATGGGAGTCTCTTTCTATCCATTCTAGAATTTTCTTTTCACAAATAAGTAACATGAAGAAAATTGATCCAGGTGGCTCTAGAGATGCACAGAGGACAAAGAGGACATGTGAAAGCTCAAAAATCAAAGTGTTTGGATTATGCTCGAACTAGGTTCATGTTAAATATCTTGTCGTCATGATCATGTTCGTGCGAATGGTTCATCAATTCGAGTCCAGATGAGGAGGATAGAGGCAGTCAAAGTTGGGTTGGATTTTACTCACTAGGTAGGATCAATGAAGACACAAATTGAATTTTTCCAGTGGACGTAATTTGGCCAACTTTGGCTAGATTTTGGGAGAAATTTTTGCCTGGTTAAAATGACTCCTTCGGTCAAAAATCTGAATTTTCAGAAATGTCATATTGTTTAAAAAAAACAAAGAAAATGTTAAAAAAGGGGGTGGCAGGCCACCAACCCCTCCACCCCAATTTGTAGCATAAGTGATGAATGGAGGGGCGGGCCACTACCCATGTCCCCTCCCCACGTAACCACCGTACACCATTGTCGTCAGGCAGGGCAATTACCAAAGTGGGTGGGCCGGGGCTTGGGGTATTGACCTAACCCCAACAGCATCAAACCACCACCTTAAAAAAAACCATGGAGCCGGCAATAGGTGGGGTGGACGGGCTGCCCAAGGCGGGCCCAACCCGACCCTTCTTATTTTAAATTTTTTTTGTTATGTAAAAAAGGAGGAGGGAGGGTTTGATTGCTCGACCTCCTCCATAACAAGCAGATCTTAGACCAATTCTATCCAACGGATTTCTTGTAAAGTTTTCTCGAAAAATTATATAGAACCCAGCATTTGCCCATTGCACCCAAGCATGGAGGAACCAGGAGCATGCATGGAATTAGAGGCAATACTTTTTTAATTAATTTTTAATGTAGGCGGAACCATGATTGAGCAAAATTTCCAAGAGGGTGAAATTTTTGCAGTTTCCAAATTGGAAAAATGTTATGTCAACTTTACACCTCTCAGTGACACAAACCCGATGGTGCAGTCAATTTCTTGATCTGAGCAGCCGATTTGCAGAGGACCCGAAGGAGGGAATATTTGAGGAATCTAGGGGGAATCTAAAAGATTCCTTAAGCCCCAGATTCTCACTTTCTCAGAATTCAGAAATTTGACAGTCAATTTTGCACTATTCGATGCCACAAATCTGATGGTGTGTTCAAATTTTCCATTTTCTAATATCATTTCTCAGCCACTTTTCTAAGTGGAGTGCAAGTATCACCATTCATGTGTGAGCAACCATTTCCATGAGATTCGACGCCATGAGATCGATGGTACCAAGAACTTCAGCAGCTTGACATCCTTTTCTTCATATGACCCATGGATGTGAGGTATATGTAGTGTGTTCATGTACTTCTTTTGCTATCCATTGTGCTGCATAAATCAATGTTCGATGCTTGATATGGGATCTTGTTTCTTAGTCATTTTCATGATTCCTGCTTGATGTGATGCAAAATCATCTGCGCGATGTACTTGTTTTCATTTCGTCATGTTTTATTTGAGATCCCTTTGTTGTATGTTGATGGGATACTCATGTTGTCACGATGTATGTTTACATTGAGATCCCTTTTATGCCATGTTGGCGGGATGCTCATCATGCATGAGTTTGTGTCATACTAATAAGAGTCCTTTTTGATTGAAAGTTCTTGTAGTGGAACATCTCTTAGAGCCACTCATGCATGAGGGAATTTTCCTTGTATGATAGTGACTTCACCTCTTATGTACATCATCATTATTGACAACACTTAATGCAGGATCCTACACCATCTTGACACCGGGGCCTGGAGATGTAGTCCCTCTTGGACGAACTCCATTATCAACGTCTTATGTTTTCATGTGCTAATGATTGTCATGTTCCTTTTTTTTATAGCATCTAGATGTATTAATTGATGTTCTTTTAGAAATGCAATTTAACACATCACGAAGGTAAAAGGTCTGAAAAGGGTCCTTTGTCACACTTGGACCTGGATCAAGTGGTATCAGGGCGGTTTTTATGTTGATGTGAATCGTAGTATGAATAATGGTACATGCAACAACAGAGGATGAAAAAATCGATGTACGACACCATGCTCAAAATTTCCAAAAGGGTGGAAATAATGTATGAAACTCTATAGAAAGAGACAAAGGAAAAGTACTGATTGTAGCTTCAGTTGTGAGCCACGGAAGAGGCCTTGGAAGAACTGATGCATAACAACCAAAGTCTTCAAAGAGATAAAGTTGAATTGAATATGCTTCTACATGAAGAGAACGAGGAGAAACATAGTTTGCTACGATAGCTGCAAGCAAAGGACGAGGCCTTGGAAAATATGTAGCGTGACCCACATGAGGTAAAATGTAATTCTTCAAATTCATGTATGTGTCGTGATGATGATTTCGCTGTTTTCAAAAATCATACCACAAGAATTGGCTCCAAACTGTTGAAGAAAATGGGATATGAAGGAAAAGGCTTGGGCATTAATGGCCAAGGCATTGTCAATCCCATCAAAGAGGAGCAATTACCCTGTCAAATAGGACTTGGGTATGTTATAAAGCAAGTTGGGGAATGCGCTGAGGCAGCTAGCAAACCCCCAACAACAGATGATGAGAGGCCCTCATTAGATCTTTCCAAATCAACAAAGGAGGTAAAAGATGTTGATTGTTTTTTGGTTTCATCTTCACATAGTATGATTTATGTTGGCAATTTGGAGATCCCAATTATAGGGATGAACATGAGGCTCATTACTAGGACGAGACACAAGGAGGAGAAAGAACTTGGTGTTAATAACCAAGGAAAAACTCAACCATTTGAGGTTGTTCAGAGACCTCAATTTGTAGGCTTGAGATACATCGAGGGTGAATGCTCGGATGTGTCATATGCTTCTAAGACATCATAAAAATCGTCGAGGAAAGAGAATGATGGGAAAAAATCCCCATCATCCCATGGTAGTGCCCATGGTAGGGAAAGAACTGAGGCAAGCCCTCATCACCATACTTACACCCGAGACAACAAGGAAAGGTATAACCACTCTCGACATTCGAATGTTCATTTTGATTATAATCATGTTGTTAATGATGGACATAAATCATGGAATTGAAAAATGTGTACCTTTTGTGGATTACATAACCATACATTTTCTAAGGATGAGGCATGAGAGACCCTCTCAATAGTAGCTGAAGAAACATGTTAACTAGATCTAGAGGAAGAAAACCTATTGTAGTCGTTGTGACAGAAGTGGCCATCAAATAACCACTTGTTGGTGTCTCCATCCAGAGCAACACCTTAAAGAAAAAGTGTCGATGCATGAACCTGTTGAAGTAGTTGTTCGACAAGGAAAACTGCCACAAGTAGATAACCCATTCACATTGATAAGTGAAAAATGGTTTCTGGATATTTTATCTTTTCATGGTCATGCTTTTGTAAATCATTTGTTGCATTTTAAAATGTAAAAGTGATGATGTGTTTTCCATCACTTGTTCAACAACACTGATGACTGGTCTTATTTTGTGTTGCATTTTACACTTTGAAAGTGATGTCATGTTTCCATCACTTGTCAAAGAAAAAATAGTTGGACTTATTTTTGTAAATCATGTGTTGCAGTGATGATGTGTTTTCCATCACTTGTTGAAGCAACAAAGATATGTTGGCCTTGTTTTCGTAGCTGGGATATATTGTCCATCTTGATGTAAACTTGACCACCGAGTATGTGTTATAAACGCGTGGCAAGTGTGGGATGCTTGGGTCATTAGTTGGTCATGAAACTCAAGCATGTAATTTTCAAAACAATGTACTATAGGTTGTAGAGATTGGAGGTGTCAACTCATCATTTAAGACTCCGAAGAACAAAGATGAAGGAGATGGAAGTGACACCTTTTCAGGACACTTAAGTTGTAGACAAGGTATAGAAAAGTTGCAGATTGTTTTTCATGCTTTTGGAGGACCAAAAGCTCCTCAGTGGGGAGGGTTGATGCAAGTGGCTCTAGAGACAGACACAGGACAAAGAGGGCTTATGAAAGCTCAAAAATCAAAGTGTTTGGATTATGCTAGAATTATGTTCATGTTAAATATCTCGTCGTTGTGATCGTGGTGGTGTGAACGGTTCGTCAATTTGAGTTCGGATGAGGATGATAGAGGCAGTCAAAGTTGGGTTGACTTTTGCTAACTGGGGAGGATTAATGAAGACACAAATTGGATTTTTTCCAGCGAACAGAATCTAGCCAACTCCAGCCAAATTCTGGGCAAAAATTTCACCTAGTTAAAATGACTGCTTCAGGAAAAAATCTGACTTTTCAAAAATGTCATATTGTTTAAAAAAAAAAAAATGTTAGAAAAAGGGGGTGGCGGGCCACCAATCCCGCCACCCTAATCCATAGCATAAGTGATGAATGGAGCGGTGGCCCACTACCCCTGACCCCTTGGCATGTAACCACTATACACCATTGTAGTTGGGTGCGGCCGTTACCAAAGTGTGTGGGTTGACCCTTGGGGCATGGACCCAACTCCAATAGCATCAAACCACTGCCTTAAAAAAAAATACCACGGAGACGGTGATCGGTGGGGTGGGTGGACTGCCCAAGATGGGCCCAGCCTAACCCTTCTTATTTTAATTTATTTATTTTAATTTTTTTTTTTTTTATGTAAAACAGGAGGCGAGTTGATCGCTCGACCTCCTCCGTAATAAGCAGATCTTAAACCAACTCTACCCATTGGATTTCTTGTAAAGTCTGCCCAAAAAATTATATAAAACCTAGCATTTGCCTAGTGTGCCCAAGAATGGAGGAACCAAGAGCGGGCACAGAATTCGAGGCAATATTTTTTTAATTAATTTTTAATGCAGGAGCAACCATGATTGAGCAAAATTTCCAGGAGGGTGAAATCTTTGCAGTGTCCAAATTGGACAAATGTTATGTTGATTTTACACCTCTTAGTGACATGAACCTAATGGAGCAGTTAGTTTCCTGATCTAAGAAGATGATTTGTAGAGGACTTGAAGGAAGGAATCTTTGAGGAATATAGGGGGAATCTAAAAGATTCCTTAAGCCCTATATTCTCACTTTCTTAGAATTAAGAAACTTGACAATCGATTTTGCACTATTCGATGCCACAAATCTGATGGTGTCTTCATATTTTCCATTTTATCATTTCATTTCTCAGCCACTTTTCTAAGTGGAGTGCAGGTGTTAGCATTCATGTGTGAGTAGCCATTACCATGAGATCGATGGTATTGATAGCTTCAGCAGCTTGACATCCTTTTCTTCAGATGGCCCATGGATGTGAGGTATATGCAGTATGTTCATGTACTTCTTTTGCTATGCATTGTGCTGCATAGATCCCTGTTTGATGCTTGATGTGGAATCTTGTTTCTTACCCATTTTCATGATTCTTGCTTGATGTGATGCACAATCATCTGTGTGATGTACTTATTGTCATGATTTGTCATGTTTTATTTGAGATCCCTTTGTCATATGTTGATGGGATACTCATGTTGTCTCCATGTATGTTTGCATTGAGATCCCTTTTATGCCATGTTGGCAGTATGCTCATCATGCATGAGTTTGTGTCATACTGATAGGAATCCTTTTTGATTGAGATTTCCTATAGTGAAACATCTCTTGGAGCCACTCTTGCATGAGGGCATTTTCCTTGTATGATAGTGATGTCACCTCTTATGTACATCATCGCTATTGACAACACTTAATTCAGTGACCTAAACCATCTTAACATTAGGGCCCGGAGACGTAGTCACTCCTGGATGAACTCTGTTATCAATGTCTTATGTTTTCATGTGCTGATGATTGTCATGTTTCTCTTCTTTACAACATGGATATGTATTCATTGATTTTCTTTGAAAAAAGAAATTTAACACATCACAAAAGTAAAAGGTCTTGGAAGGGTCCTTTTTCACACCTGGACCTGGATCAAAAATTCTTAAACCTAGAAGAATAATTTTCTTTTGTGGTTTTTTAGATAGTATTACAAATACATCAAGGATTATGAAGACAAATGATATATACTCTCATCAATAGAAAATAAATTATGGTTCTAGTCCGAAAATGATAATTTAATTATAAAATTCCAGTAATAAGGCCATCCATATCTAAAAAATATTTTGGTTCCTTTTAAGTAGCTTTACCTAATCTGAAAACATAACTAACCTACAAATTCTGAATGAGTAGGGCTATATTATTATGGGTACCTCCTTGCTCAAATTTAAAGAAATAATTTTGGATTTTTTAATGAAAAGAATTAATTTGCGTGCACTACTATGTGACAACCATGTGTGTCCATCAACCTACAAATATAAAGTTGCAATATATATGTGTTTGTTTATTTTATATTCGTGCATATTGTCTTTGTAATGAATATACACAAATACCTTTAAGAATAAGACAATGACGAGATTCTTCGTACTCATGGAGGTATCTAGTAAATGTTAGGATGAAATTAAAGTAGAGGAAAGATTCCTACAAACAACCAAGTGATAAAAAGACATGGTGAAGCAACAAATTTGTGATATATATTTTGTTAAATAATTTCACAAAATTCCACTTTATGTATAGGGTGTTTCTATCTACATATGTCCATAGATACTATTAGAATCAAAATACAAAAAAATATAATTAAAAAATGTTGCATTCTATCATTAATGAATAAGTAAAACAGCAATATACAAGGAAAATAAACAAAACATACAATGGGAAGCAATGACTCATTTTAAATAATAAATGAGACAATGGTATGCATAAGGACACAAATGACAATGTTAGGCTAAGGGATCCCTCTATCATCCTCCATTACAAGATTCTCCTTCCAAAATTTTCAACCTCACTCCTAAAGAAGTACTAAGTAGCTCTAATGGTGAATGCTCACAATTTCCATGAAAAATTCATTCAAGGTTTGAAAATTGTAGTGAATCTCAATTTGATTTTGGTAGTGTAAGCTTGCATATTTGATCTTGTCTGAATGGCTGTTTCAAGGACACATTTCTAGTAATTCAAATGCCTCTCCTTTCCATTGGTTCATTAAATGAGTGTGGATGCCATGTTATGATCCTCATGTTTGCAGGGGATATGAGGAGTCCTTATGTGGCTGTAGGTCCCCTCCCTCAGGTGAGTGGGGCATTAAAGGTGGTTAGGATAAAATTTCACTTTGGTCCTAACATGATCTTCTTGTTTCATGATGTGGTTTCTTAACGAGAAGTTACTTCATCTAGATTTGTGTGACCAATAAAGGAATCGTCATGTGGATGTAAGCAAATTTTGAGTGATTTCTTTATGCAAATTAATAAAAAACAAAATCTTAATGTTTAACCAATTGGTTCAAGATGTTGGTTAAAAAACTTAGGGACCCTTTATTTATTTATCTATTGATGTATTCTAGTAATCACATATAAAGTTTCATGACCCACTAATATGTGAGAATAGGTGATCTAAGAAATTGGGCCAACTACCATTGGTTGAACCTATCAGTATATTAGTGACTTGTAGAATAAGGGAAACCTTTTATTTATTAGCCATTTTAATCCCAAAAATATGTAAATTTAATCATTTTCATTTAATCAACATTTTTACTTTTACTCTTGGGATCGATACTTAGTATATGTATTTTTTATTTTCTACAAATACATTGCCTAAATAATATGGTCAATATGCTCTAGATACTCCACAAGCTTCCAGCAATAATCATTCAAATAATTTCCAATCAACATTAAACTAGATTCCTTTAAAACAAGTTAAAGTGTAATCCCAACTATATTCTCCTGCACAATAAATGATAGAATTATGACTAGGTATGGAGAATATCCCTTTAGGATTGGGAACCACCCATATGCCTAGGTGTGAGGGGAAAGGCTTCTAATATGATGCATAACCTTCCCAATAGTTTATGTAGGTTTTCTCATTAATGAGGCTTCGAATTTTCATCTAGGGAAATTTCATGAGATGAGAAGCATGTCATGTACTAATGATCGTTCACATAGCCTAGGTAGAGAGTATGGAAATAATATCAAATCCATGCACTAAAACAATAATGACCTTACGTAAATTCATTAGAAAAAATTATATATGTGTTTGTGTGTGTATGTGTGTGTTTGTGTGAGTGTATACAATGAGAGAGAGATGAAAAATGGGATAGAGGATGGGGGTTGAATGAGGAAATTGAGAGAGATATAAAGAGGGATATGTAGAGGGCGAGTGATATAAATGGTCAGGGAAAAGGTTAGATAGAGATGAGGGCTTAAAAAATGAGGGAGTGAGGTAAAAGTATATGATGGAGACATACAATGAGTGATGGAAAAATGTGGAGATAACTTCAAAGAGAGAAAGCGAAAGGGTAGAGAGAGAGAGAGAGAGAGAGAGAGAGAGAGAGAGAGAGAGAGAGAGAGAGAGAGGAGTGGTAGAAATGGTTAGGTAAAAGGTTAGATAGAGAGGGGGGGCTTAGAAAAGAGGGAGGAATGGAGGGAGGGGGAGAGAGAGAGAGAGATAGAGGAAACATAGGTAAAGTGAGCTATAGAGAGAGAGAGGAATCATAGGTAAAGTGAGCTATAGAGAGAGAGAGAGAGGAAACATAGCTAAAGTGATCTATAGAGAGAGAGAGAGAGGAGGGAAACATAGGTAAAGTGAGCTAGAGAGAGAGAGAGAAACATAGGTAAATTGAGCTATAGAAAGGGATGGGGATAGAGGGAGAGAGGATGGAGGGAGTGAGAGATAGGAAGGCCCTAGTGATGGAAATTTCATTATTTTTTAGATTTTCATTGGTGGTAATAAAATACACTATGGATCTTATTGGAAAGCATTCATTTATCAATGAAGTTTCAAATAACCTATGGACAGATAAGGAAAATATAGTTAGACCCATGCACTAAATTAATAATTCTCATATCTAAATGCATTTTGAAAAATGTATCCACATGCTAATATATATAGGGGAGAGAGAAACATAAAGGGGGACACAAAGATCTATGAGGAAAGGAATATACTGAGGGGGAATAGGTAAAAGGAGAAAGAGACATGAAAATGGATAGAAAGAATGTCATATATTGAAATGTATAACACAATGGATAGATATGGAGGGGGACATAGAGAGAGAGATAGGGTGATATATGAATGAGTCATACGAAGAGAGAAAGAGAGAGATAAAGGGATAAGGAAAGGTGGAGAGAGATAGGGAAAGAAAGGGGGGAGAGAGAGAGAGAGAGAGAGAGAGACATTGGGAGAGTGGGAGAGCAGGAGAGAGAGAGAGAGAGAGAGAGAGAGAGAGAGAGAGAGAGAG